>JACTAT010000060.1:3689617-3710023 GCA_014526335.1 Chrysaora quinquecirrha | reverse complement strand
TAAAAGGTACAGAATCGTGGCGGCCTATTACACACGTCCAGATTTCTGTGATTTTACTTTTTACCCGCATTGCAGGAGTATGAATCGACAGGCAACTAAGAAAAGCTTGATATTGAATGCAGGTTAAAATGATGGTGAATAGTTCAGTAAAAACACAGGTATAAAATGCAGACAATTTCTCTTTTGCTCCAAGATAGAAGATACGACAAACTAGACGATAAATAGTTCTATGCTGTTGTTTTCCAGTATCCGGAAATATGTTGGCTGGCATGGCTAATTTTGAGGTCTCATAATACTGAACAGTCATTTTGGAATATCAACGCTAGACCGACCTCTTCACTGGCACCGAGGATGGTTATGATCAGACGGTTTTTTACGTCCTCAGTAGCTCTTGAACGTCCCGATAAATTTTGAGATGGACTCGCCATTTTACATGATGATGATGATTTTGATTTATGAAAACATATCAGTTGAAACTAACTAAATACGATTTTATACGCCCCAGAAGTAGCAGAGCTTATCGAGTCTGCGGCGTTTACAACAAAACGAAACATTAATAACAAATAAAGTAATACAACCTGACACCTTACAAATCTGCTACAAATAATCAAACTAAGCGAAACTTCTAAAATAATTAAACAGAGCTACTAGCACTCATTAGTTTCAAGGCGAGGAGCAGGTGCAAAATTGCATTTACGCATGGTTGTTGTAGAAACCTAGCTTATATTTTTCAAATGTCTTAAGGTATCCTTTTAGGCTGTTTATCCTTTTCGATTCTGGAGGTTGGGAGTTCCATAGTTTTGGGCCTTTAACAATGATAGCTCTATCTCCGTAGCAGTTAGCTGACTTTGGGACATCAAAATCGTTTTTGAATCGGGTAGGATAGTTATGAATACTTGATCTGGTTTTAAATAGATTTTTGAAGATGTCAGATAGCTTTTATTTATTGTATGTGTGTAGATGCATCAGTCTTAAGATTTTCATGATCTCCGAGTCACCGAGAGCAAGGTTTTTACACCTTCTAATTTGTAGTTCACAGGCTTCAAGCACAAATGGCAAAAGTGCTTAACCATTACACAACGAGGCGTTACGCTGCTCTCAGTTCTAGTATGTTACTTCTAGTTTTTAAGAGTTTAATTACTCAATCCTTAACTATGCAATGTCTTAACAAATGTGATATTTATGAATATATTTTCTTCAAAAAAGGTCTAAAGATCTCTATGGCTCTTATTGGGTGTTTGCCTGTGATTTTGAACACGGTCACATGTGTTCCAATGAAAGACCCAGTAATTATGTATTAATGTAAAGAAAAATATTCATTTTAACATCAAACAAACCTGGAGGGGGATAATATTGAAGCAGCCTCAAAAGCTTGACAGAAAGCCAAGGTGCAGGAACAAAGTAATAGGTGTAATCTTGCAAATCAGTGTATGATGATGTAACAAGCTGAAAGAAAGAAAAAGTCATAAAAAAGTAAAAAGAACTATTTACAAACAAAACGAACATTGGCAAAAGCTACAGACTAGTGGTCTATGATGATAAGAGTATCAAGATCATGAAAGATTATAGATATATACCCTTGCAAGTCTAGAAATAGCCAAATTGACACAGCCTTTATATTCGTCTGGGAATTTCTGTACAAGCTCTTTGATCAAGCTACAAGCAGCTGTAACAACACCCTGGAATGAAGAATACTTATACAACAAATACTGATAGTTGCAAATGATTGTAGGGGGGTTGAGAGGCGGAATTGCTTATAAGGAACGGAGGTCATCATCATGATCATCATTTTCATTTGTAGAATACAACTAAATACATGAAATATTAAATCTTGAGAAAAATGTGTATTCTACACAGCCCAAAAAAGCAATTCTTATCTAGTTTGGGCCATGATCATTAACCTGCTTTGAGCAGACAGCCTGACACGATGATAATAATACTTTATGTACTCACAAGATTAGGATCATTGAGCATTTGACAAATCCTTGAAGCCCATTCAGCACTTTTTGGAATAACACTTGGGCTAATTCTGAAGAGTTTTACCAAGCAAAGGGATGCACACTGTTTTACAGAGTCACTTGATTCCCTGTCAAAAGAAATAGCATTTTCTTAGTTAAAGAGATTTCAGCCTTCTAAAGAAAAACACAGACTGTTAGAATATCATTTTTTCAGGTAAAACTTTTTTTGAACTTTTTAACGTTAAAAGTTGATATTGGCACATTTCAAGTAAAGAAAGAGCAACAAAGTTTAGATCAGGGACGAATGATCAACATAGATCTTCAAGCATTTGAGATCTGCATTTTAAGTGATGTTTGACTGTTTGGCCATATGTCATATAACTATTAAAGGCAAACAAATCTGCTTAGCAATGTTTGTGCTTCTTACGTCTCTATTGGAAATGGTTAATAAGGAAGGATTCCTTGTCTCTGGAAATGCCAACACTGCTGTTAAAAAGCATCAAAAATTTATACAGAGCTATTTATTCTTAACTGTTTTGTTTGAGATTAAACCTGTTGGCATAATGGAATGGTTAAATTCAAAATGAATAACAATATATGTATGGAAAACAAGGAAAGCTAAACCAACCCAGAAATGAGCAATTTTGGCACATCTTGTCCCACACTTTCAAGCATCTCCTGTCCTCCGATGTTGGCAATACATTGCATTGCAAGGCTGACATGAATGGAACTGCGACTCATTAGGTCAGTTTTGATACTTTGTATGATGAGACGCATCAAATCACTGCTTGCACCAATAAGGACAGAAATGAACAAATAACCCTGAAATAAATAAAATCAATTGAAAACTTCACACTAAATTGAATGATGAAGCTTAGCACTTTAGAACTTAAGGAGAACTTGGAAAATTTTTTACCATTGGCACCATCAATATTTATTGAGGTATGTATCACCATCCATCTATAGGTGGAGACTCTTTGGACATATGCTCAGGAGAGACATTCCAGCAGTACCATTGAGAGGAGTAAGGCAGGGTTAGAAATTCAGGGGCCAGACTGGGAAGGCACCCATGGTATTGTGAAGGAGGGTAAGGTGGGAGTGACCCATTCCGACATCAGTGATGGACTATTAAGTCAAGACTATCTACATGTAATATGCTAGTAGACATTCCTTTCAAAAATTTCGATCTTTGTTGATCTTCATCAGTGATTCATAGCAGCAAGACAGCTCAGGTGGATATCTAACATATTCCCAAGCATTTGGAAATACCAATTTTGGCTTTCCAGCGTACTTTAAGCCTTGTAAACATTCTATGATGACATATTGATTACTTACAATTTGTTTTTCTGTATACTTATTTGATGACAACAAGTTAACAGCTTCCATGTGACCAAAATCAATGTCATTTCCAAGGAGGAAGATAAATAATAATTTGCAGACATATTTCTTCTTCTGATATCCATCAAGTTGTTTATCACCTGCAAAGATACAAAGTCCACAGTTACAAATCAGTCTACATAATATAATGGAGTAAGGGGCAAAGGATACAGCCTATCGATCCCTTTAAAGTTTAAGAGTACTAGTTTGAATAATACATTCCTGCAAAATCATAACCCTTTCTTTCTGCTCTAGTTGACTCACAACACCTGGGTTGTCAACTTGCCTCAGTTTGAAATTCAAATTCTATAAAATTTAAGATTTTCTTCATGTTAATCTTGTAAAGTTTTCTAGAAGGCATTTCCAAGATTTATTAAAGACTACTGAAATATTAAGTTTATCATGCTAATAGAGTTGACTTGTTCACTTACGTGTGGCGAGATGTCTGTTGAAGAGGCCATTGACTGTGGCGAGTTGGCAGTGAGGTGAGTTGGCCTGCTACCCTACCTGATGATTACAAACAATTGTTTACTACCACTAAGAACCAAGGAAACTTATGCAACTAACACAAACCTTTGAATTTTGATCTGATATTTGCGAGTTCTTTGTTTATTCTCTTCATCTCAGCTTCTTTGGATTTACCTTTGGAAAAAATTTTTGTAAAAATATAAAAATTTGGAAGGAATTATGTGCATAGAGGTAGCAGTTTTTTATAAAGGAAACACCCCTTTAACATAATTTCAAAAGACAAAGAGCACACAAAATGAAAAAGCCCAGCCCACGTAGGGTTACTGCCTTCTTGCTTTTTTGCTTATTGACGATGACGACTCCTACCTGGCTCTGGCTTGAGATTGGCCAGCTTTTGGTTCTTTTTTTCAGTTTTTACGTACGTGAAACGTTTTTGTGTGCTTTTTCAACGATAAAAAGGCAAATATGTTTCTCAACTCTATTTAAATGAGCAGGTTTTATCATAAAAAGACTTTTTATAACACTAGAATACGCCCCTCAGCTTTGGGGATTAAATTTAGGCCATATGGGCCTAAGGCAGGGCAATCGAAATCAAAATCACTTTCCAACTCACATCCTCTAATGTCTGAAATGAACACGGAAAGTCCGCGCATTCCTTCTCCTTTTACAGCTGGCATCCTGTCTGTTTGTCAAGATAAACCAAAAGAGTCTTTCAGATGAAGAACAGAGGCAGAAATTCACATAATTTGGAGTTAATCAGCTATTTTTGATTCCGGTTGTACTCGCCCATACTAGCGCGTAAATACAGCATTTGCTCATAGCCCGAAAATTTTCGTTTTCGTACGAACTATGTTGTCGGTGACTCGACTTTGCATTTTCGTCGGAGAACACGATATTTTGTAGCACTGGGAGTCGGTTGTCATCAATTCAACTCAAGCAGAAATGGTACACGCGAGGCGAGTGGCCTGAAGTAAGCATTTCTGATAGAGAAGCTGCGAGGAAAGCTCTAAGCTACAGGGACATCACACAAATTATCCAAAAGGTGAGTCGGGAAACAGTAAATTGTCATTTTGAATTTGAGAGATGTGCAGTTAACAAGACTTCGAGTCTTCTGGTTCGGTTGTATCTTTTGGGCTTGTTTGTTGGTGGGCGACTGCTTATTAGGCCGGTAGGCTAACTACGGCGGGTTTTAAGGTCAAGATCTGAAAGTCATGCAAAGAATTTTAATCTTCTTTGGAAGTTATAAAATGAGCATAAGTAGAACATATTTATATGTGTAATATGAGTAAAAGATGCCTAAAACATAACAAAACAATTGCCTATTTATAGGTACAAAATGTGCTATAACACAAGATGATTAGTTCAAGCCTAATAATATAAAACAATGCTACAACAGTGCCAGGTGCCACAATGATACTGTTATCTTTGTTATATTTCTTTGATACTCTTTCACCATTCACAAACCTATGAATGGAAAAGATATGATTTGGGATTTTGCATAAGATTTAGGAAATGCAAAATGAGCAGTCTAAAATCTCATAAGCCTTTTCAGTAAATGTGATAGATAGAATGCAGCATCAAGAAGTTGTACAAGCAAGGAAATGGCTAGTTTATACTTACTATTAACAATATTTCCACAGGTGCTACAGTTCCAGTCTCCAGCCAGTGCCTGTTTGATGCGAGCACAATCCCTTATGGTAAGAAAATGTAAGCCTTACTTTGGTTTCTAAACAACAAATTTTGATTTTAGGAAACAGGGGATGTGTAATTTTGATTATAGAGATGACAATATCGTTCTTATTTCAGCTCAACCCTATAAAAGAGTCTAGAGTACCTAGTCTTATGGTTTGAGCTGCCCAATTGGTTTCTGTATTTATCATTTGACAACTTTGTGTTGATTTCATTTCATTTTAAGCAGACCAGAACAAAAACTAAATGCAATTTAAGACAAATAAATTATGCATGAACTTAAACTGCTTGCATCTATAAGGAAACACCAAGGTAATATTAAGGCAGATTATACTTACCAATGAAACCATTCATTGCATGTGTCACACATTATCATATTGGCATTTTTGGCAACCCCACAAAGTTTGCATTTCCAGTTGTGCTTGAGTTCAGAAACTGAAGGGAAACAAATCATGTTGAGTGTGAAATCTGCACTGCCTCATTTGTGATTCTTAAAGTAGTAAGAGGGCATGTCTTTCAGAAAGGCTGTGTTCACCTTTTCAGATAGTATAACTTAATTTCAACTTTATCTCCATCTAAGAATGGTTGGTTAAGTTTTGTAATATTAAGTATTACCGAATAACATTTTGCTTACTTGCACTTGTGACAGTTTTCCAAGCTTCCTTTGTGAACATATGCTTCACTTTTTCCAGATTCGATTGATGATCGAAGATTCCTACTGAAGGGTGCTCGTCATCCTGCAAGAGATCATCTCTGCAAATCTTTCCAGTAAAGGAGGTTTTTCTCTTTAAGCCAATCAACTGTAAAATTTTCTTGGTCTCTAGAAATGGAATATGTTTTCCTAATAAGAATTTGTAAAATAAGGCATGCAAATCTAGTTCCATCGGAGATAAGAACTGTAGAGTTGAGAGATGCATTAAAGTATAATTTAAAGTATAGCCTATTTGAGATTGGAAGTATTGTTTCAAAATTCCATTCTTGAACATTATTGAGGTACTTCTACAGGGTATGGTAGCAAACCTGAAATCTGAGTGTAATAAAAATTAATGATGGAATTTAAAGAGCTCCCTGCCTTCCTGTCTTTTTTTTCTGGTCTGTTAAGATTGGTTTTTTAATACTGTATTTCATAAATCTCACCTGTGGCAGAAAGTAGTTTTTGTTTGCTTAAGTCTGGTTGTGGTTGTGCTTGGGAAGCGTGAACAGGATGCTCTCTGGTAGCAAATAATGGAAGCCAGTCAGGCTCAGCTTCAAATGACACTTTATCTGTTTGTGTTGGCTTTGAAAACCGCAAATTTTCATCCTTCTTCCTTTTCTTTTGATGCTATAAAACTTCCGTTGCTTCTCAATCTTCTTGTTTGGTGCATTGAAAGTAACTGGGCGGATGGTGGTGTACAGATCAGATTGAGTGGCTGAGTGAAAGGTGTTTAGGGCAGCATTCAGTTGTGACTTTAGATGCTTTAATGCATCATGATCGCATGATTTTCAGTTTCAGAAGCAATAGTTTGGCAGATAGTTGCTATTTCCTGTTTGAGATGCTCTGGCTCAGATTGGTAAATTGACTTCTCATTCGGCTCTAAATCCTTCATTTCCTGTTGTAGGTAGTCCGCATCAATGTTCATGCCATAAATTTCTTCGTGCTGCTGGTAGTTCTCTTGTGATTCCAGCTGTTTTCTTTGCACCAAGTGAATGTGCTTACACATGTTATTGGAAACAAAAGAATCGGGACATGTACAGGTCCAAGTATGTTGACAAACTCTGCATTGTACGCACTTCAGATGACAAGAAACATCGCTACATTCTGATGCAATCTCTGTGACGCTATATTCAGATTTGCCATCTGATGATAAGACCTTGAAGACAGATGGGTCAGATGATTCCTTAACCAGTTCTGTGGACATCTTTAAACTTGTCAAGTGCCTCTCGTGGATGTTTTGCTGCGGAGTGTAGGCTTTCCCATCATCAGCTTTCGTGCACGTTCAAACTTCTTGTCTTCATTAAATTTCAGCAGACTTTGTACACACCTGAAAAGTGAATAAATTAAAATCTTAATTACTGAGAAGCTGGTCAAACATGGCTGTGTCTTACGGGACAATAATGGTGCTACTGTGTGTTAAGAAATTTTTTCCAAATATGTGAGGTCTTCGCATTTTCCAAAACATATCACTGGGATGGATAGACTTGATGGTGAATTTATATCAGCCCAAAACTAGCCAATTATCTGAACGCTTGGCTTTGTCACTGGAGCATGGATGCTTCCTTATAACATGTACTGATTTTAGTGTAATTGTCTTGTTTATGTTTAAGGTAATGTTTCTCTCTTGTTTGCACAAATGATTTGCCATATATATATAACAGCTGCTAGCATTTTGTGTCCAATTGGATAAGAAACCAAATCCACATTTTTAAGAAAAAAGCGTGAAAGACATAAGTTTTTTGCTCTGATTGTTTTTCTTCAGGTTATTCCTAATGGTTACAATTGAACGTGCTTGGCACGTGCTGTTGACTAAAGAAAACGCTGAAGAAGTAAGTTGCATATCTTAATATACCAATCACAAGGTCTAACCCCAAGGCATGAAAAATACTGTAAAGGTACAAAGTCAATTCTTTAAGTCAACGTACCTATCTACTCGCTTGTTTGTTTTCCCTCCTAGGTAACCATACTTGAAATGCTGATGGAATCTTTCCAAGTACATATTGCAGTTTATTCCTGCGTGCTGGCGGTAACAGTATGCCCACTGTTGTTTCCTCGAAACCCATTCTTCATCAAAATACTGTTTGAAAGATGCAAGGTTTGGCGTTTTTGATAGCTGAGACCTGAAGAGTGTTAACTTGTTCTCAAATTCACCTATATCTGGCTCCTCAAGCAATGTTCTCAAGCGCTTGTACAAGTCGCTTTGTATTTCGAATTCCTTTACCTTTGATCGGAGATTATCTCGCCAGTTTTTGTCTACGTGCCATGCACAAACCAAATACTTTGGGGTTGATTTAGTAACAGTAACAAAAGCATTATAAAACTGGGTAGCGGAATCAGTCATGACCCAAGCAGGAGTCATCTGTATTCCAATGTTCTTTTTTACTTCATTTATAAAAATTCTCAAGAATGCTTCATCTTCATGAGTTGCCAAAGAAAATGCAACTGGCATGCCAGAGCCGAACTCATCGATGACGAGCAAAGTTGTTAGATAAAATCATATCCCGTTGTGCCGTGCGTGGAGTCAAGGCATACACCCTTTGAGAGAAACTTCTGTGCCATCCTTTTCTGGAATTCCGTTTGAATCACAACAATGAAATCTTCGTTTTTCAGCTCTCGATACTGTGGAGGTGCAGAATCACCTTGCAACTTGTAGAAGAGGATCGGATTGTCGGTATTCTTCTTATATTCTTCTATCCAAGAAAGTAAACTTAGCTGGTCGTCTGGATGGCGCTCCGTTGTCTCCAGTGAAAACGACTTCTTGATATTGCGTATTTCTTCACTGCTTACCAGATGCTGTCTTTTGAAGCTTGCATAATCACCCCCTTGCAATGTGTCCCGAATATCATCCAGAATCCTTTCACGGGTTATACCTTTTGAAAGCTTACTTGCAATCACCTGGCGTTGTTTTTTTGAAAGCCATATGTGACCGATTTGTTTCTCGTGCCCGTAATGAGTATAACAGACATCAATTGCCAGTTCTCCATTGGGGTCTTTTGTCGTTTTAATGCCAGCAGTGCAATTGAAATTGATCTTGCATGTTCCTAGAAAAAGAGAAGGTTCCGTTACAAAAGATACAAAGAAGAAAACAACTTGAATTGCTGTTTAGAAGACACAAATGAAAATGTGTTGTCCCTGGTTACTGAAAAACTCCCTTGAAGACTTTTTGGATTGGCTTGGTTTCTGTTCTTTGCACAGAGGGGCCACTAAAAAGCCCATGTCCCTCTTGACGTGAACACAACTTGTGATTTCTATTGCGGAAATATGGTGCTGTTGTTGATTTTGCGATGATTCCTGTGATTATTCCTATTTTTGGCATAAGGTTTTGTCCCTTCAGTTTCCTTCCACAAAAAATGAAATCAAAAGCACTCACCTTGAGATTTCATTTTCCTCTTCCTTTCAACACCCGGTTGCCTGCTAGATCTATATTGACCAGCCCTATTGCATTGATAATAATTGACAATGTTGCCATCCTTATGTGTTGCTGCTCCATGAAGATGCACAAAAGAAGTACGTTCCTCGTCTTCAAGATTGCTCTTCCACTCTTCAAAGGCTTTTAGGGAAAGAAAGATAAGTCTTAAGATAATGAAGAAATTATTTCTCAAACTGAAAATACACTCCTGCTGAGATTGACGCGAACAAATTTAGAAATAGTGTGCGAAATCTCGATTCTTTGGGGTCGGTGGAAACGTTTGAATTGAGGAAAGGTAACCATCTATGAAACAAGCAAAGAAGCATGCGAAACATCGGAGAAGAGAATTGAAGACGGTACATGCGTTGCTTTGTGCAAAGATTTCTTTCAGAACCTTAGGGAATGGATATTAGCTATCGGAATTTTTGCCGTAGCAATGGTCACGTTAATATGTTGCATATATTGCGTATATATTGTATACGCTCTTAATCGTGTACAGGAAACGTGGTATATGTGCAAGTAGATGTCATTACAGGGGATAATAGTGAATACAAACCAGAAATTTAGATATAATGTTTAGTGGTTCTTATACTATATGAAATTTGAATAAAAAGTGCACAAGCATGCAAAAGAATTGATATTCAGAGTTTCGAGATTCAAAAAGTCATTTTACAACATCTGACAAGCTCGATGGAGAAAATTATTCAATATTCAAAAATGCAAGCGAGTGTTAGAGATTTTAGTCGCTAACCTTCATCATTTTCAAAGTGTAGTGTCTCCATTCTCAGCGGCATTTTATGAACAACTTTTAGATGCTCTCGTAGTTTGTTGGTTTTATGAAATCGCAGTCCACATTCCAAACACAATGAATTTCCTTTATCGAGATCTTTTAGAAAGTTGGTATTTTCTGATCTGTGTTGGCTTTGCACATGTCTTTGCAAATTGAATTTCCTTTGCGTCTCAAACGAGCATAGCTGACATTTGAAAGTCGTTAATATTCCGTCCTTTTTAGCCGATGCAACGTTTTTGACATTTGGAGTCTTCTTTTGGTCGTTACCCTCCACTGAGAAATTCACGCGGACTGTGTCTGGCTCAGAATCTGTGTCCGAATCTATGTTTGCATTGATGCCATCAACATTTGGATTCCTGTTTTCACCGTTAATGAACAACTCTGGGACGATACATTCAATATTTATGACGTCATCTGCCATCCAAGCCATTATAACTCGTCTTAAGTAGCGCGCATATTGAGTTGGCTTTGACAGGTACATGTGTGGAACATGTTTTGCATCGAATCTATGTACTTTGGTGATATAATCAAAAAATGGTTTCGACAAGCATGCAATGACTGCAACTACTATAGCAACTACTCCACAAATAAGTCCGCAGGTCTGCAAAGGAAAGAATGTAGCACACTTTGATTTGTCGCAGTAATGGTTGAAGCCTTTGGCGAGTCTAAAGTCATGTGAAGCGCCGATTGATATTCCATGAGCATTTGTGTTGTAGATACCCACACAGAGCTGATCAATGATTCTAATAACGTCATTTGGATATTTCCAACCCAGAGAATCGCAATAAAGTGCATTTTTAGATGCCTTTTCAAAATAGCACATGCTGAAATGATACCCAGGAGTAGAGTTGCTGCCAAGAAAAACATCTCCATTCTGATCTCTCCAAACATTCATTAGAAGAATTAAGTATCGTGGAGGTTGAGAGTTCCTTGCACTAAAACGACGACCAAATCTCTCGTAATTGTTTACTTCATTAACATAAACTACCAACGCATCATCCTGCATTGTATTCAACTTCTGTGCAATCCATTGCATATGATCACATGATAGATATTCATTTCGACAAAGAGATGCAAGGGTATCGGGAGCCATTCCAAGGTGACCAATTATTTGACCGTAGGGCCCACTTGACCATATAAGATTCTTATACTGGTCGAAGGATTCAATAGAAGGACAGTCAGCAACTGAATTTGGCTTCAAACTGTTACGTGCTAACCAGTCTATCTCTTTCTCCACGTTTTTCTTGACACTACTGGCAACGTGAAGACGGAGGGCCATTTGAATTGCAGGTTCGTCGTAGTTTCCTACTGATGATTCAATGAAGAAATGGCTGCTGGAAATATTTGCTCTTTCTCGTATCAAATCAGACCAATGACGTAGAAGATCTGCTGGTGGGATCCATCTTTGCTGAAGTGGATTACATATGTCATTTGGTTCCTCGTTGGAATGTCTCATATGATACTGTTGTGGAACCCTCGTTTTTGGAATACGGCATTCATATGCATCTTTTCGTGAAAATGATATCAATGATTCATTCGTGAATTCTCTGGAGTTTTCTGATTCTAGAAGAGCCTGGAAGTAAAGGGAATTCATTACCTATCACAAGGAAGACACCTGGCTCTATATCTATTATTATATCTTTTATTGTTTTAACGTTAGATTTCCCACCCCAAATACAGTATTAGCATCCACCAGCAACATTGAGTTAGCGAGTACCACACCGGTTCTAACCTTGCAGTAAAGATACTTAACATTACGAAACTACCATAATTTGAGTGATGGACTGAATTGATCTCATGTTTAAGAATCCTGCAAAATTACGTATTATTAGAAATCTATATAAGTTCGGAAAGGGCTAACTTGCTCATTCTAAAATGCATTAATCTTTACAGTTAAGATACTTACCATTATAAGACTATCACACTTTTACGAGATGAACTTCGAGAATTGATCTGATTTTTAAGAATCCTGCAAAATTACGTATTATTAGAAATCTATATAAGTCCGGAAAGGGCTAACTTGCTCATTCTGAAATGCATTAATCTTTACAGTTAAGATACTTACCATTATAAGACTATCACACTTTTACGAGATGAACTTCGAGAATTGATCTGATTTTTAAAGAATGCTGCAAAATTACGTATTATTAGAAATCTATATAAGTCCGGAAAGGGCTAACTTGCTCATTCTGAAATGCATTAATCTTTACAGTTAAGATACTTACCATTATAAGACTATCACACTTTTACGAGATGAACTTCGAGAATTGATCTGATTTTTAAGAATCCTGCAAAATTACGTATTATTAGAAATCTATATAAGTTCGGAAAGGGCTAACTTGCTCATTCTAAAATGCATTAATCTTTACAGTTAAGATACTTACCATTATAAGACTATCACACTTTTACGAGATGAACTTCGAGAATTGATCTGATTTTTAAGAATCCTGCAAAATTACGTATTATTAGAAATCTATATAAGTTCGGAAAGGGCTAACTTGCTCATTCTAAAATGCATTAATCTTTACAGTTAAGATACTTACCATTATAAGACTATCACACTTTTACGAGATGAACTTCGAGAATTGATCTGATTTTTAAGAATCCTGCAAAATTACGTATTATTAGAAATCTATATAAGTTCGGAAAGGGCTAACTTGCTCATTCTAAAATGCATTAATCTTTACAGTTAAGATACTTACCATTATAAGACTATCACACTTTTACGAGATGAACTTCGAGAATTGATCTGATTTTTTAAGAATCCTGCAAAAATTACGTATTATTAGAAATCTATATAAGTTCGGAAAGGGCTAACTTGCTCATTCTGAAATGCATTAATCTTTACAGTTAAGATACTTACCATTATAAGACTATCACACTTTTACGAGATGAACTTCGAGAATTGATCTGATTTTTTAAGAATCCTGCAAAAATTACGTATTATTAGAAATCTATATAAGTCCGGAAAGGGCTAACTTGCTCATTCTAAAATGCATTAATCTTTACAGTTAAGATACTTACCATTATAAGACTATCACACTTTTACGAGATGAACTTCGAGAATTGATCTGATTTTTTAAGAATCCTGCAAAAATTACGTATTATTAGAAATCTATATAAGTTCGGAAAGGGCTAACTTGCTCATTCTAAAATGCATTAATCTTTACAGTGAAGATACTTACCATTATAAGACTATCACACTTTTACGAGATGAACTTCGAGAATTGATCTGATTTTTTAAGAATCCTGCAAAAATTACGTATTATTAGAAATCTATATAAGTTCGGAAAGGGCTAACTTGCTCATTCTAAAATGCATTAATCTTTACAGTTAAGATACTTACCATTATAAGACTATCACACTTTTACGAGATGAACTTCGAGAATTGATCTGATTTTTTAAGAATCCTGCAAAATTACGTATTATTAGAAATCTATATAAGTTCGGAAAGGGCTAACTTGCTCATTCTAAAATGCATTAATCTTTACAGTTAAGATACTTACCATTATAAGACTATCACACTTTTACCAGATGAACTTCGAGAATTGATCTGATTTTTAAGAATCCTGCAAAATTACGTATTATTAGAAATCTATATAAGTCCGGAAAGGGCTAACTTGCTCATTCTGAAATGCATTAATCTTTACAGTTAAGATACTTACCATTATAAGACTATCACACTTTTACGAGATGAACTTCGAGAATTGATCTGATTTTTAAGAATCCTGCAAAATTACGTATTATTAGAAATCTATATAAGTTCGGAAAGGGCTAACTTGCTCATTCTAAAATGCATTAATCTTTACAGTTAAGATACTTACCATTATAAGACTATCACACTTTTACGAGATGAACTTCGAGAATTGATCTGATTTTTAAGAATCCTGCAAAATTACGTATTATTAGAAATCTATATAAGTTCGGAAAGGGCTAACTTGCTCATTCTAAAATGCATTAATCTTTACAGTGAAGATACTTACCATTATAAGACTATCACACTTTTACGAGATGAACTTCGAGAATTGATCTGATTTTTTAAGAATCCTGCAAAATTACGTATTATTAGAAATCTATATAAGTTCGGAAAGGGCTAACTTGCTCATTCTAAAATGCATTAATCTTTACAGTTAAGATACTTACCATTATAAGACTATCACACTTTACGAGATGAACTTCGAGAATTGATCTGATTTTTTAAGAATCCTGCAAAAATTACGTATTATTAGAAATCTATATAAGTTCGGAAAGGGCTAACTTGCTCATTCTAAAATGCATTAATCTTTACAGTTAAGATACTTACCATTATAAGACTATCACACTTTACGAGATGAACTTCGAGAATTGATCTGATTTTTTAAGAATCCTGCAAAAATTACGTATTATTAGAAATCTATATAAGTTCGGAAAGGGCTAACTTGCTCATTCTAAAATGCATTAATCTTTACAGTTAAGATACTTACCATTATAAGACTATCACACTTTACGAGATGAACTTCGAGAATTGATCTGATTTTTAAGAATCCTGCAAAATTACGTATTATTAGAAATCTATATAAGTTCGGAAAGGGCTAACTTGCTCATTCTAAAATGCATTAATCTTTACAGTTAAGATACTTACCATTATAAGACTATCACACTTTACGAGATGAACTTCGAGAATTGATCTGATTTTTAAGAATCCTGCAAAATTACGTATTATTAGAAATCTATATAAGTTCGGAAAGGGCTAACTTGCTCATTCTAAAATGCATTAATCTTTACAGTTAAGATACTTACCATTATAAGACTATCACACTTTACGAGATGAACTTCGAGAATTGATCTGATTTTTTAAGAATCCTGCAAAATTACGTATTATTAGAAATCTATATAAGTTCGGAAAGGGCTAACTTGCTCATTCTGAAATGCATTAATCTTTACAGTTAAGATACTTACCATTATAAGACTATCACACTTTTACCAGATGAACTTCGAGAATTGATCTGATTTTTTAAGAATCCTGCAAAATTACGTATTATTAGAAATCTATATAAGTTCGGAAAGGGCTAACTTGCTCATTCTAAAATGCATTAATCTTTACAGTTAAGATACTTACCATTATAAGACTATCACACTTTACGAGATGAACTTCGAGAATTGATCTGATTTTTAAGAATCCTGCAAAATTACGTATTATTAGAAATCTATATAAGTTCGGAAAGGGCTAACTTGCTCATTCTAAAATGCATTAATCTTTACAGTTAAGATACTTACCATTATAAGACTATCACACTTTACGAGATGAACTTCGAGAATTGATCTGATTTTTAAGAATCCTGCAAAATTACGTATTATTAGAAATCTATATAAGTTCGGAAAGGGCTAACTTGCTCATTCTAAAATGCATTAATCTTTACAGTGAAGATACTTACCATTATAAGACTATCACACTTTACGAGATGAACTTCGAGAATTGATCTGATTTTTTAAGAATCCTGCAAAAATTACGTATTATTAGAAATCTATATAAGTTCGGAAAGGGCTAACTTGCTCATTCTAAAATGCATTAATCTTTACAGTGAAGATACTTACCATTATAAGACTATCACACTTTACCAGATGAACTTCGAGAATTGATCTGATTTTTTAAGAATCCTGCAAAAATTACGTATTATTAGAAATCTATATAAGTTCGGAAAGGGCTAACTTGCTCATTCTAAAATGCATTAATCTTTACAGTGAAGATACTTACCATTATAAGACTATCACACTTTACCAGATGAACTTCGAGAATTGATCTGATTTTTTAAGAATCCTGCAAAAATTACGTATTATTAGAAATCTATATAAGTTCGGAAAGGGCTAACTTGCTCATTCTAAAATGCATTAATCTTTACAGTGAAGATACTTACCATTATAAGACTATCACACTTTACCAGATGAACTTCGAGAATTGATCTGATTTTTTAAGAATCCTGCAAAAATTACGTATTATTAGAAATCTATATAAGTCCGGAAAGGGCTAACTTGCTCATTCTAAAATGCATTAATCTTTACAGTTAAGATACTTACCATTATAAGACTATCACACTTTTACGAGATGAACTTCGAGAATTGATCTGATTTTTTAAGAATCCTGCAAAAATTACGTATTATTAGAAATCTATATAAGTTCGGAAAGGGCTAACTTGCTCATTCTGAAATGCATTAATCTTTACAGTTAAGATACTTACCATTATAAGACTATCACACTTTTACTAGATGAACTTCGAGAATTGATCTGATTTTTTAAGAATCCTGCAAAATTACGTATTATTAGAAATCTATATAAGTCCGGAAAGGGCTAACTTGCTCATTCTGAAATGCATTAATCTTTACAGTTAAGATACTTACCATTATAAGACTATCACACTTTTACGAGATGAACTTCGAGAATTGATCTGATTTTTTAAGAATCCTGCAAAAATTACGTATTATTAGAAATCTATATAAGTTCGGAAAGGGCTAACTTGCTCATTCTGAAATGCATTAATCTTTACAGTTAAGATACTTACCATTATAAGACTATCACACTTTTACGAGATGAACTTCGAGAATTGATCTGATTTTTTAAGAATCCTGCAAAAATTACGTATTATTAGAAATCTATATAAGTCCGGAAAGGGCTAACTTGCTCATTCTGAAATGCATTAATCTTTACAGTTAAGATACTTACCATTATAAGACTATCACACTTTTACGAGATGAACTTCGAGAATTGATCTGATTTTTTAAGAATCCTGCAAAATTACGTATTATTAGAAATCTATATAAGTCCGGAAAGGGCTAACTTGCTCATTCTAAAATGCATTAATCTTTACAGTTAAGATACTTACCATTATAAGACTATCACACTTTTACGAGATGAACTTCGAGAATTGATCTGATTTTTAAGAATCCTGCAAAATTACGTATTATTAGAAATCTATATAAGTCCGGAAAGGGCTAACTTGCTCATTCTGAAATGCATTAATCTTTACAGTTAAGATACTTACCATTATAAGACTATCACACTTTTACGAGATGAACTTCGAGAATTGATCTGATTTTTAAGAATCCTGCAAAATTACGTATTATTAGAAATCTATATAAGTCCGGAAAGGGCTAACTTGCTCATTCTGAAATGCATTAATCTTTACAGTTAAGATACTTACCATTATAAGACTATCACACTTTTACGAGATGAACTTCGAGAATTGATCTGATTTTTAAGAATCCTGCAAAATTACGTATTATTAGAAATCTATATAAGTTCGGAAAGGGCTAACTTGCTCATTCTAAAATGCATTAATCTTTACAGTTAAGATACTTACCATTATAAGACTATCACACTTTACGAGATGAACTTCGAGAATTGATCTGATTTTTTAAGAATCCTGCAAAAATTACGTATTATTAGAAATCTATATAAGTTCGGAAAGGGCTAACTTGCTCATTCTGAAATGCATTAATCTTTACAGTTAAGATACTTACCATTATAAGACTATCACACTTTTACCAGATGAACTTCGAGAATTGATCTGATTTTTTAAGAATCCTGCAAAAATTACGTATTATTAGAAATCTATATAAGTTCGGAAAGGGCTAACTTGCTCATTCTAAAATGCATTAATCTTTACAGTTAAGATACTTACCATTATAAGACTATCACACTTTACGAGATGAACTTCGAGAATTGATCTGATTTTTTAAGAATCCTGCAAAAATTACGTATTATTAGAAATCTATATAAGTTCGGAAAGGGCTAACTTGCTCATTCTAAAATGCATTAATCTTTACAGTTAAGATACTTACCATTATAAGACTATCACACTTTACGAGATGAACTTCGAGAATTGATCTGATTTTTTAAGAATCCTGCAAAATTACGTATTATTAGAAATCTATATAAGTTCGGAAAGGGCTAACTTGCTCATTCTAAAATGCATTAATCTTTACAGTGAAGATACTTACCATTATAAGACTATCACACTTTACGAGATGAACTTCGAGAATTGATCTGATTTTTAAGAATCCTGCAAAATTACGTATTATTAGAAATCTATATAAGTTCGGAAAGGGCTAACTTGCTCATTCTAAAATGCATTAATCTTTACAGTGAAGATACTTACCATTATAAGACTATCACACTTTACCAGATGAACTTCGAGAATTGATCTGATTTTTTAAGAATCCTGCAAAAATTACGTATTATTAGAAATCTATATAAGTTCGGAAAGGGCTAACTTGCTCATTCTAAAATGCATTAATCTTTACAGTGAAGATACTTACCATTATAAGACTATCACACTTTACCAGATGAACTTCGAGAATTGATCTGATTTTTTAAGAATCCTGCAAAAATTACGTATTATTAGAAATCTATATAAGTTCGGAAAGGGCTAACTTGCTCATTCTAAAATGCATTAATCTTTACAGTGAAGATACTTACCATTATAAGACTATCACACTTTACCAGATGAACTTCGAGAATTGATCTGATTTTTTAAGAATCCTGCAAAAATTACGTATTATTAGAAATCTATATAAGTCCGGAAAGGGCTAACTTGCTCATTCTAAAATGCATTAATCTTTACAGTTAAGATACTTACCATTATAAGACTATCACACTTTTACGAGATGAACTTCGAGAATTGATCTGATTTTTTAAGAATCCTGCAAAATTACGTATTATTAGAAATCTATATAAGTTCGGAAAGGGCTAACTTGCTCATTCTGAAATGCATTAATCTTTACAGTTAAGATACTTACCATTATAAGACTATCACACTTTTACTAGATGAACTTCGAGAATTGATCTGATTTTTAAGAATCCTGCAAAATTACGTATTATTAGAAATCTATATAAGTCCGGAAAGGGCTAACTTGCTCATTCTGAAATGCATTAATCTTTACAGTTAAGATACTTACCATTATAAGACTATCACACTTTTACGAGATGAACTTCGAGAATTGATCTGATTTTTAAGAATCCTGCAAAATTACGTATTATTAGAAATCTATATAAGTTCGGAAAGGGCTAACTTGCTCATTCTGAAATGCATTAATCTTTACAGTTAAGATACTTACCATTATAAGACTATCACACTTTTACGAGATGAACTTCGAGAATTGATCTGATTTTTTAAGAATCCTGCAAAAATTACGTATTATTAGAAATCTATATAAGTCCGGAAAGGGCTAACTTGCTCATTCTGAAATGCATTAATCTTTACAGTTAAGATACTTACCATTATAAGACTATCACACTTTTACGAGATGAACTTCGAGAATTGATCTGATTTTTTAAGAATCCTGCAAAAATTACGTATTATTAGAAATCTATATAAGTCCGGAAAGGGCTAACTTGCTCATTCTAAAATGCATTAATCTTTACAGTTAAGATACTTACCATTATAAGACTATCACACTTTTACGAGATGAACTTCGAGAATTGATCTGATTTTTTAAGAATCCTGCAAAAATTACGTATTATTAGAAATCTATATAAGTCCGGAAAGGGCTAACTTGCTCATTCTGAAATGCATTAATCTTTACAGTTAAGATACTTACCATTATAAGACTATCACACTTTTACGAGATGAACTTCGAGAATTGATCTGATTTTTTAAGAATCCTGCAAAAATTACGTATTATTAGAAATCTATATAAGTCCGGAAAGGGCTAACTTGCTCATTCTGAAATGCATTAATCTTTACAGTTAAGATACTTACCATTATAAGACTATCACACTTTTACGAGATGAACTTCGAGAATTGATCTGATTTTTTAAGAATCCTGCAAAAATTACGTATTATTAGAAATCTATATAAGTTCGGAAAGGGCTAACTTGCTCATTCTGAAATGCATTAATCTTTACAGTTAAGATACTTACCATTATAAGACTATCACACTTTTACGAGATGAACTTCGAGAATTGATCTGATTTTTTAAGAATCCTGCAAAAATTACGTATTATTAGAAATCTATATAAGTTCGGAAAGGGCTAACTTGCTCATTC
>JACTAT010000060.1:3672405-3689117 GCA_014526335.1 Chrysaora quinquecirrha | reverse complement strand
AGCCTGTTAAGACTACAAAAACAAGCCTAAGATAGGCCCAGTTTTATGAAAACCTTGAAGATGAAGGTGAAGGTGAAATGGTATTTTAGCGCCAGTCGCTAGGATCTCAGCAGTAGGTTAACTAATCGAGACCTTGACCCTGGCTTTGACGCTACCATGGCTGGTCTCGAACCCTGACCACACTGAGCTCCTGACACTACGAGTCAGCTGGATTACACCTAGACCCCACAGCACGTTCACCTGACCGATGCCACAGCTCCTTGGCCTGGTCTCTGCTAGGGTGAACACGAAAAACTTGGGCTCAGCCCGTGATAACATGGCTGTGGTTCTGAGGAAGTCTCAGTTCAAGAAAGTTGAAAAAGTTTAGTTCAAGGCCAATCCCTAGTTAGACGCATTCACACTTGCCTGGGCCATGCTCAGGCCATGCCCAGGTTATCAAGTCTTGCCCAAGCTCAGGCTATTTTGTAGGGCATTCCATGAATAAAGAGTAAAATAAAAGGAGTTTAATAAACTTGAGATCCTCAATGCAGAATGCATAATACGAGTAACTACCTCTTTCATTTCATATTCATCAGTTATTTGTTTCATATCTCCATTATCAACATCCTGCAAAAAGATAAATTTGAAGTTTAGCAATAAATTTGCATAATCTGGAGTTTAAATAAACCTTACACTGATAAAAAATCAACAGAAAAAATATCGAAATGCTTAAGCTCCGTTTACAAAAGATCGGTTCCGAATTTGAGAAGATCCATTTCGATCAGACCTCATTTTTTAAGGGGTGTATACACGATATCGGATCCAAAAATGTTTGCGTTTGCGTGGGATCAGATCCAGATCGAAATTGGACCCCTTTCGAAAGTGATCCCAAACGGGTAAGGATAGATAGCAGATCCGAACGGGATCGGATCAACCAGACCAGGTCTCGTGTAAACGAAAGGCCCATTCGCACCACTTTGGGTGCGGGTCCATATGGATACGCTCTCATATAAATGGGGCCTTAATCATCTATTACCTGGACTGGAGGCATGTCAATCTCCATGTCATTGTCATTCTCCTGATAAAAGAAATAATCATTGATAATGTAATTAATCCAAAAGACCTCAAAATGCGTTTAAAAATGATGCACTTCTTTCTATTAGGAGAGTTCGTAAAATGATGAACTTACTTCATAAACGGTTGGTGCAATGTAGCTGAAACCTCTGAACAACTGATTTGACCCAGCACTTGGAGGCACCGCAGGAGAATCTAAAAAAATCAAAGATTCACAACAAACATCAATAGAGTTCGCCTCTTAGGCATTGGCCAAAAGATGAAACATTATTTGTCAAACATTCAAAATTTGCTTGTAAAGCACTGTTCACCGCTTGGCAACGTCACAAAACGCTGCTTGGCAAGCTGAATTTGCTTATAGATAGATCCGTGTTTTCAATATTTGCCAGTTTGTTTACTGTTACTAGCCGGACGACAACAAGCCAGTCGACTTTCGCTGAGATTATCACACAAGTGCTTCCATAGTATCGCCAGCACGTTTTACAAAACACAGCCACATGAAGCGAAAAATCAGGAACATATTGGCAACCAGTCTTTACAGTTTACTAGTTTACAGTCTGCCGGGATTCCAATTTTCAAAATTCAGGAGATTTTGAAAACCCAGAAGAATGAACTGAACCGATTTCAGCAATCTATGAAAGTTTTAAATAAAACAGAGAGCATCTGAAAACACGAATGATTATGTGAAAAAGGCAGTACCTTTAGGCGTTCTTGACGTGTATTCTTTATCAAAATAATATGTATCGTCAGATTTTGTTACTGCTGGTTGAAAAGGTGGGTTGATTTCTTTTCGGAATAGTTTCTGCAAAAAAATAGAAGTTAGTTTATTTGTGGATAAAAAGGGGAATTATATACACAAAAGGAAAGGTCCCAGGCCTGAGACATTCAGTAGAGAGCCAGAGAGATAAGCTCAGTAAGGTAACAATGGAGAATTGGTGCATCCTTTGGATGGTCGTAGGTTTTAAACTTTCCTACTTTCTTCATATTTAGGGTAAGGCCCTGGCCAAACGACCAAACATTGTTTGAAAAATATTGTCAGCTGAAACATTTGAAGTATTTCAAGCAAACGTTTTACCATTTTGGCACATCCTTAAAACATGACTTGTCAAACAGTTTTAGTCTGCATCAAGCTTAAAAAACGCTATCTAACGTTGTCCAAAACACTGCCTCACAAATTCCCTTGTAAAGCAATTTTTTGATGTGGCCAAATGTTCAAACTGTGTGATAAGTCAATTTCAAATGTTTGTCAAACAATTTTTGAGAATTTAGTCTGCGCCTTAATGTGAATTCTTCAAAAACAATTCCCATTTTCTTAGGAATTCCAAAATAAGTTGCTATCTTAGTTCTGTCTTAAAAGATCTCTCGAAAGACACAACAAGATCCCATTGCTCTTATTGCTGATATTCAATATAAATATCAGATATTGAGAAAGCATTTTTGAAGGTCAGAGAGCTTAAAAATGCAACACTGATGCCCCACGTTGAAGAAGAATTTCAGACAGCATTAACTGTCTTCTCTTAGCTTGTTCCCCTTTTCTTTCAAGAATAACAAGATTAGTTGCCATCTTAGTTCTGCCTTAAAGAATTCTCGATAGACACGACAAAATCCTAGTTCTTTTATTGGTGATATTTAGAAAGCATTTCTGATGGTCAGAGAGCATAAAAAATGCAAAATTGATGTCCCCTTCGCTGAAGAAGAATTTCAAACAGCTAAAAGTGAATCCTCTTAACTTGTTTCCCTTTCATTTGGGAGTTGCATGATTAGTTTTCGTCTTAGCTCTGTCTAAATGAAATATTGGAAGAAGGAACAATGATCAATTGCAAGAACTGGAGATTTACTTACATCAAAATCAATGTTATGAAAGAACGGTTGCTCCTTGATTTCTTGTATTCCTCTGTTTGCACCTGTTGGTGTAATCGATGCTCATAAGATTAACTCATAAAATGCTATCAAAATAAAGAAAAGAAGAGAATGAATACTGAGACATCTGTTTTCTGAAAGCTGGGATTAAAAATAAATGCAATAATTAAATTAGTCGTTTGCATGCATAATAAGAAGTCTTTACCGAGTCTGTTAGCAGGATTCCTTTTAAACAAAGCTCTAAGAAGAAGTTGAGCATTTGGGCTGATGAATTGTGGCATGCCAAGTTTTGCTCTGAAAGAAAAGGTTGATGATAGTTCCATTATGACATTTTCTTGTAACAAAAACTGAATCACTTTTCGACATAATTGTTAAAATAAACTGAAATGATGATGTTTATCGATCTTCGAAGTGATTTCGGATCGGAAGATTGAATCAAATCGAATATAACAAAGTTAAATCATAATGAATCATAATGAATCAAAATTAATCATAATTAATCATAATCAATACGAAAGAATCGAATCAAATCAAGGTTAATCGAAACTTCATGATGCTGAATCAAGCTTGACAAAAATGGATTGAATTTAACCAAACCAAATCGGATCAAATCAAGCTGAATCAAAACTAAACATCTCAAATCAAAGTGCATAGAATCAAATCGAGTGAAGCAAAATCAAATCAAATTACATTGAATAAAAAAGAATCAACTTGAACTGAATTTAACTGCATCAAGTTGTATCGAAACAATCAAATCAAATGAAACTAGACTGGAATCAATAGAATCAAATAGATAGAATAGATCTAAGTGCATAGAATCAAATCGAGTGAAGCAAAATCAAATCAAATCACATTGAATCAAAAAGAATCAACTTGAACTGAATTTAACTGCATCAAGTTGTATCGAAACAATCAAATCAAATGAAACTAGACTGGAATCAATAGAATCAAATAGATAGAATAGATCTGATCAAGTCAAATTGAGTCATATCAAACAAATATAAAATCAAATCCTTGTTCAACACGAAAGCAGATGGAAATCTCCTTCTAAAATAATAAATTGTAAATGAAACTAACTTTAGAATCATGTTGATCGTTTCCTTTCTATTTGCTCCTTGAAATGGCAGGGATCCCGTGAGCATTTCAAACTACAAAAAAACCGAAACAGTAAATATTTCTTCCCAAATTTGATTTAAAACAAAGAGTAATACAGTAGTTATTCGATTATCAGACCCCTAAAAATAATTATTCAGCGAATATTCTATTTTTCTTTTCACAAACCACGCGGACATCAACATGTCACACAGAAATGATCATCCAACCAATCAACCTCAAAAACTCAGTTACTGGGAATTGTTCTTTGAACATTTTTGAAAAAAATACTCTTGTTGGTTTGTAACTGTTTTTTCTGTGATTATTGTATATATTTTCAATTAACCGGAATTTTGGATTACCCGCACACATTTTGAAATATTGTGTCCTGAGCAGGATGGATAATCGAAAAACTACTGTAACTGCAAAAATTATGATGTATATTGAATGAAGAATGAGTTATGAAAATATACCATAAGAACACCATATGACCACCAGTCAGCAGCTGTTCCATGCCCTCTTCTATTCACAACCTGTGTTGATAATATGAATTAAAGACAGCAGACCACAGGATTTTTCTCTCAAAATGAATTACCTGCAACTAAACCTGAATTATTATTAGAGCTAATCGTTAAGACCAACCTCAGGAGCCATATATTCCACTGTTCCACAGAAAGAAAATGTCTTTTTCTCATCATAAATTGATTCTTTACTAAGACCAAAATCTATAAATAACAAGAGCAAAAATTTACATACATTATTGATACAACCTTCTCAAATCTAAACTGATTAATCTTTCCAAGTATTTATCTAATACAGGGTCAAATGTTTGCCCTCATAATTCTCTTAAAAGAACAAGTTTGCTTATGAAAAAAACTATTAATTACCTGTCAATTTAATGTGGCCATCGTAGTCAAGCAGAATGCTACAATGAATCATAAATGCTAGATATAGCAAGGAAATTTTGATTTACTTTGAAATGGTTGCAAGTCACAAATGCCACAATACAAGTTGCCTCTAATTATAAAATCAAATCTTCATAAAAACAGCTTGCATGCAAGCAAAGCAGACAATCTTTATTTGTTAATGCAGATCAGGAGTTCTGACAGTTATATAGCTGATGCAGACCCTCACTTTGTGCCCCCAGACTGATATTCTAGAACAAATACCCTGGGTACTCATTTATCAAACTCAAAAGAATGGCTCGTGGGAAGTGATCCCACCAAGATTTGAACCTACAACCTCAAGATTTCAAGATGAGCGCCTCCACCACTTTCGAACACCACCTCTAGGCAATAGAATAAAAGTATAAAGCTTAGAATAAAATATATAAAAAAGGAAACATACTTTTCTGGCTTGAGATCTCTATAGATGATTCCAAGTCGATGCAGATGATCAAGGGCCAAAGCAAGCTCTGCAAGATATATCTTGACATCTTCTTCTGTAAACATGACCTATGTTAACGAAAAAAGGTAATTCAGTTGCAGAATTGAGCACATATTGATGCCAACATTTTTGACTACTCCTGATTCAGAGATAAAAATGCTTGACAAGTAGGGTTTGTATTTCATTATGTTTCAGCTTACCTCTTTGGAGAGCCTTGTGAATAAATCTCCACCCCTCAAGAATCCCAGTACAAGATACAGTTTTCCTTCAGTTTGGAAAGCTGCGAAACAAAGAAAGGCATCAATCAGCTGAGAAATATAAGATATGTGATAGCTTTACCTTTACAATTTATCAAAATAGAACAGTATTTGATTTTAGAGACACTGGCACTGCAAGAGAGCCAACAGAAAGCTAGCTAGTGGTAGTTCTCAATAAAACACTATGTAGGATTGTGCTCATCACAAACGTCAGTGCAACTGATACATTTACATTGCCTCGTCACCATAGGTATGGCTGCACAATGATACCTTATCCATTGCGCATGCAAACAGCAGAATTGACACTGGCACTGCAATGCCAACAGAAAGTTAGCTAGTGGTAGTTCTCAATAAAACACTACGCAAGATTGCGGTCATCTCAAACCTCAGTGCAACTGATCAATAACATTGCCTTGTCACCATAGGTATGTTGGCACAACGATACCTTATCCATTGCCCATGCAAACAACAGAATTATCTGATTGAAGGACTGCTGTGAATGCCCGAATCTGGCACTGGCATAGTAGTTGTGCAATGCAATGAAACTTAATCAAATAAAGCGTTTACCATAATGCAGCTTTACTATGAAGGGATGCTCAACTTCAGCCAGGATATCTCTTTCCATTTTTGTTCTTACTTTGTCTCGGACTAGAATAAGGAAATATTTTATCTATAAGTCACTTCAATAAAACAGCAAAATTCTTATTTTGAATAACAGGCAGTGGCATATCCACAGATCCAGCACTGGAAGGGTAAAAGGGTGTGGTCAAGGAAAAAAGGGGTGGGGTTTCAAGATAACATAACCATGATTTACTGTAATATTTTCACATCAGACTTCTGCTGCACACAGAACCTTTCTGGGTAATGATTGACTGGGAGGGGTGATTGCCCCCTGTGCCCCCTCTTGACTAGCCACCATACTTTATACTCACCTTTGAGGGTTGCCTTTTTCAAAACTTTCATTGCATAAATCGTTCCTGCATCAGGTCCAACTACCTTCCTTACCATGAATACCTAAGAATCAAAAAATGAAAGGCATTAATTTGGTTACCAGTTGCAAAGCCAATGGACAAAGCTATCAAATTGATGAAACACTGTTTGAAAGTTTGATCCCCAAAACTAAAGTATATTTGGTAAAGCTCTATCTTTAAGACACAACAAAAGTATTTTTTTACCTTTCCAAATGATCCTTGCCCCAATACTTTGAGCAATTCAAAATGGGATGGATTTGCTTTAACAACTTTGGTTTTTTTCATTTCATTTTCCAAATCCAATTCATGTTCATGTTGTTCTGGTGCCTAACAAAAAAATTAGAACAATTTTAGGATTTAATTCTTTTAGAATGCAGCCTAATGCTAGTGAGATCTTGCAAAAATTGATAATATATCAACTCCTAAACATAATTAGTCAAGTTACCAGAATACCTACAACATCTCAGCTGTTTTGGAGATGAAAAGATTTTTGTATCCAGTGTACTCCTAGTCTCGTACAACCTTGCTACAAGGATTTTTTTCGAGGAAATCTCCTCTAAATCCTTTTGTCTTCAGAATAGAATAGCAGAGGAAATTTAATTTCTCAGATCTCAGCAAATGAATCACTTTGGTAAATGGCCGACAGCATCAACACTTTTTGAAATCACAAGGTATCGAGTTCTCAATGCAAAAATCTTATAAAGCATCCAAAACAGAGCCTAGGTAAAAAGTTTCACTGTCCTAGCACTTGTGTTCTTAATTTTATGAGCATTCAAAATTCCCAATTTCATAAAGGCTTTGACCCCAAAAAATGAACTTGGTGAAACTTTTTACCCTATTCGGTTTGAGCCCTTATAAAATTGTAAAATTTGAATGCTCGTAAAGTTGAAAATACATGTGCTGAGATAGTAAAACTTTGCACCTAGACTAATTTTTGGGTGCTTTATACGATATTGACATTGAAAACCTGATATCTTGAGATTTCGAAAAATTTAAATTCTAGCAAAGTTATCCATATACTCTGTTTAAGAAAGGCATCTCTGCACACAAAAAAACACAAAAAAATGCAATCAAACTTGGCTTGGATAACTCAGCTGTGCTGGTGTGAAAGAGAAAGACATTGCTTTTGCATAATTATCTTGAAAATTTTTGCAAATTGGCAGTAACTTTTGAAGTCTGATAGTCAAGCCTCTAGACTATACCCAATAACACAACCTAAACTAGATAGATATCTTCTCTACTGTAGTCTTAATCTAAAGTCAAATTTACCTCGGCAGTGAGGTCTTCTTGAGATCCTCCAATGTACTGAAAAAGATTGATAAATATCAAAATATTACGTTCATTTGTAAATAATAATAAATCTTCAATAACTATTTTATAAACACAGAATTGCAATAATTTTGTTGGCGGGGAAATAAGATAAACATTGCCTAAAGCGACCAAAAAAGCCGATAGGAAATTTATGGCCTAAAAAAGCAGGTCGTAAATTGTGCTGAAAACTTCACCTCAGCTTCTGTAGCAACCTGCAACTTTTGCCAAGGATCCGCGTTGTTTGCAAGTGGCATTGTTGTGTTGTGGTTTGAAAACTTGGTAACTGTTGTATCTTGAAGCTAAACACGGATGTCTTTTACTTGCATTTCGGGTTCAGCCAGATTTGTGAATCATTGGCCTAACTCCTTGAAGGGAAGAATGAGATTAATTTGCATAAATGGCGTCGGTCGGTGAAAGGATTCGTCAGCCAGCGGACGGATGTAAGTTTGAAAACAATAGAACAATGGAATATTCCAGAAAAACAATGGAAAAGCCACAGATAAAACAATAAGAAGGAATCTATTGTTGATTGTGGTGCAGGATTTTTGTACGGAGACAAAGGAAGAGCTAATTGGTCGTTACTTCCTTCAGATTTCAACCACGCCCGACTTTTATTGCGTAACTGAAAGATACCTATTTTGATGCCCAGAAGCGTCCGTGTGCTGAAAACGGCAGGAAAATGAAATTTTGGACGATTTCCAAGCCATTTTCTCTCCCGTTTATGGGTGTGTCATGTGTCGCTGGACAGCTAAGCTGGATCGAATCTCGCCCGCCAGTGCTCTGAAGATACCCCCACTTGTGTTAAATGTAAAAAATGTCCACACATGCTGTGGTGCTGTGGTCTAATCCAGCTAACTGGAGGTGTTAGGAGCTAAGTGAGGGCGGGGTTCGACCCCTAGACATGTCACAGCCAGGGTTGAGGTCTCTTTGGTTCATCTTTACCCAGTAATAAGGGAGTGCTCATGCAGTTCTTGTACCGGCCCGTAGACACTGGGGGCAGGTCGAGCTGGTGCCCCGATATTTGCAATCTATTGTCTTGATGCATCAGCTGTGTGGTTGATTATTGTTCCTATTGCCTGAAGAACAATTATGCCCCCACGCAAAAAATTTTCTGTTCCTCCAGCAATGCTTTTGTACAAAATCTATGTTATCAAACCAAGAGCAAGACGAAAAGAGACTTGGCTCAGCTTAATCAAACGTACTGGATGTCCAATAATCTGACCGTAAATTTTGAAAGTTTCAGTACAATGATACAATGATCTGGAAGAGTTGTGTGTAGACAGAAAACAAAGGAAAAATATTATTTAGGAACATGAAGTTGTAAAGTACAACGTACATGCAAAGAAGAGAAAGGAAGAAGAGCAAGGGACATTTAAAAAAGAATTAAGAAAATTCATTTTGAATTAACAGCACATTTTGATTATAACATCAATTTGATTAAAAAACATATTACAATAAACAAATGATTTCATTGTATACTTCATCAAGAAATACTGTATTCCTGATTAATAAATAAGTCTTGTTTTTAAAAAAGTTTTAAAAGTCCGCAAAAATCGTGCTTTTAACTAAAAAAATATTAATTTACGATAACCAAGCTACATTACGTTATGATAAATAAATAAATTTGGATAAAAAGATAAATAGGAAATTCAAACAGTGAAAAACCATCCGGCATGGCAGAATTAGGAATAGGAATATTGGCAAGCAAAACCCTGTTGGTGGAGAAAAGGATCAATTCATTAAAAGAAGCAGCAACGTAATATCTTCTGGGAAGGAGATGCATCAAAGAAAATTTTGGAACGAAGCAAAAGATGCAAGATACTAAGTAGATGAACTTGCAATGTACAAAAGATCTCTCTCGATTTCAGCCTGCCTGTTTCTTACTTTTGAAGTGATTTTTCACCAATTTATCACCCCCTACCCTTCTCAAAAACATGTCTAAAATGCGTTTTCTGGCAAGGGCTTCACGCTGGTGAACTTTTATTGTGTTTACCTCTGATAGTTTTGGAGATAGCAAAATACTCTGACCCAAATTTCAGCCTAGTGTTTCTTATAATGATTGTTCTTACAAGAAAAAAAACGTGTAATTAGTGAAGAGTAGCCATTATTTCTTCCAAGATGAATATATAGGCAATATTCACTATTCTTTGCCGGGACTCGATGCAGTCTTGATGCAATCTTAAGTCAAAAAAACTTTGAAGAAGAAATACTGATCAACAAAGAACAGAAGGAAGCAACAAGTTATGATTTGAAATTAAGCAAACGTATAAAAAGTCAATAAATGAATTTGTCCTCGAAACATTAAAAATATATACCAACGATTTAATTGTTTCTTCTCTGAATATATGTGTCCCAAAAGCGAATTGAGGACAACAAACCAGTTTTGATCTTTTTGTTTCTTGATGTATGGGTTGCATGCTTGTTACTGCCAACTACTGATCTTTGTCTATTCCATTCGACCATTAAGACCAAAAAGTAATGAGATGAATTTGAAATTACAGATTCAAATTTAGCATTTTGTGGTATGTTCATCAGTTGTTTTGTTTGAATTGAATTCTAACTGAATTATTCCATCTTCGTTTCTTTTTGGTGGAATAATCTTCACGTAAGAAAACTGAAATAAATAAGAAATTTAGTGTAACTAAAATTAAAATTAAGCCACAATATGTCAATCTGATGTAGTTTGAAAACATACATGTTTAAAACTAGATTTTTCCACGAGTGGCATACCATAGTTCACGAGTTTCGAAACTGAACTGCTTGACCAGAGATCGAGCCAACCATAACTACACCTTGACTACACTAATCATGCAAGCTAGGGTCTCATGGGTATCTGAACATACAGTCCAGATTTAAATCCCATCCATTGTCGCATGCCAATCGTAGAAAAACCTATCCTGCAGTATTTTTCCATTCAAAAGCTTGCTTTAACTATGATGATTTTGGCATATAACTAGAGCAAAAGATTTGGCCCAAATGATGATGCATTATATGGTGGAACGAAACAGAGGCCAAGGTCGACCCAGGGCATCACAGCTGAAGGACATTACAGAGTGGACAGGGAAGAATGCAGTTTTATGTATGAGAGCAACCGAAGACCACACAGAGGAGGAAGACGGTAGAAGCATCAATGTGACCCAATGGTCTTTCTTGGTGCTTTATTAATTTTCTAAAGCACTCAGCAATTTTAGGCCAATGGTTCTTGAAAGCATCTTTCATAAATGCCAACACAACAGTACGATTGGTTTCATACATACCACAATTGTTGGGATTCGAACCTTGACAATCAGAGAGCTAAACACAATTCCACTAAGCTAAAGAGCCAATAAAAATCTTCGAGTAACTCAATCGTCGAAGTAATACAGCCCAAGGTTCTCCTCCTGTTGGACTTAGTGTTTCGGCTATGTCGAGCCTTCTTCAGTACCATACATATTCATATACATTTTGCAAGAGGCTCCTGAAAGCTGTCATTCCTATAATTAGTATATTTCTGCATTCAATGCTCTATTTGGCTTCAACTGAGAGGGGTGACAAGGGGTCTTTGGTATCGATACCACAAGGTTTTGTACCAGGTTCCACCCAAATCGCAGGTATTGGTACCATGTAATCCCATTTTTGGTCGGAGTTAACCAATGTGTCGGATGAAATGTTAATACATATGAATTGATAGAGGTACCAGATTCCACCCTTTTTTCAGAGCTTTTGGTACCAGGTTCCACTCTTCTGGTACAATCGTACCAATACCCTGTAACCCCTCTCTCAATTCATTCATAATAGAAATTGCTAAGGCTCATACCTGTTCTGAAAGGTCGATCCACGTGCCACTGTTGACATAATACATTTTGTTGAGTCTTCCTGAGAATCTAGCATTTTTAAAAATATGTGTGTGTGCAAGCACTACTACATCTTCTGCCATTTCACTTAGGAAATCACTGAAATTTCCCAAAGATCCTTCCAGCATACTGAACACTCTCGAAGAACCGTACTACAAAAAGAGAAAGAGATAATAACAAGAGATTCACGATAGTCATGGTTGAGGATAGGGAGATACATTTTTAGAAGAAGGTTGATCGCGACCATAGTGATATAGACAACCAATCTAAATGCTTCTCGTCCATTCTTCGCTGTTAGCAAACAAAGGTTGGATGGACCACAGTGTAGAGTAAAAAATCGACCAAGCTGGATTGCACCACAGAGACTTGCAACGAGTCAAAAGCTGTGGCTAAAGCTATGGCTTAGTTAGGAGACTTGTCGCTTGCAACATTGTCTTCGTTGTGTCTCCCAAGGCGGCTAAACATGAAAGTGACAAGTAGCAACATGTCCCCCGAGTCACGGAGACATGAAATGTCTCTGTTGTCTCCCAGAAACAATTGCGTGTCTCTCATTAAAAACTCTGCCGCGCGCTTCAAAATTTTCGAGGTGGCTAAATAGGGAGACACCGAGGGGACATGTCACACACGACAATGTCACGCGCGACTTGTCTTCTACCCTCTTCATGTCTTCCAGGCCTTAAGGATTGGCACGACTCCTATTTCTGAGTCTAAACTCTTCTGAGGCTGTCAGCAAGCTGATTTTTGAACGGAAAGTTCAGCAGAGAGGCAATACTATCTCTCGAATGTGCTCAAGCACAAAATCATGCGACTCATTGGTGAATACTTTAGCTGTACGAGAAGTAGTAAACAGTTTGAAGTAGGTTACTAAGATATTTCAGAAACAGGACAATAGAAACAACAATCTACCATGGTTTACCTTGTTAACAGCCAATTTAATGAATGGGTATTTCATCAGTTCCTTGATTCGAACCCAGTTGCCATCTTCAAGAAGAATGCAAGCAGCCTCTGTTATATCCAGATCAAGGGCATTTTCAAACATCGTGTTCAAGAGACGTTTTTGAAAAAAGCCTTTGGAAAGAATATCTGCAATTGTTGAACCAAATACTTTGTTTGGCAAAACTGAGAGGAACCATCTTATACCATCCTGAATGACCTAAGATGCAACAAAACTATACTAATAATGATCACATGCAACATAATGTACAACGTAACGTACAAAAAAAAACTTCGGCTAGAATTTTGCAAGCCTCTTATTAGATCGACTTTCATTAGGCCTATATAACAGCCCTATGAGACTCTAGCGATTAGCCACATCCATATCACCGAGATAGCAGTTTCAAATTTTTCAAACATTGCTTGAAAAACATTTGAAATTTGCTTTCAAACCTAATGTTTGACCGTTTGGCCACATTAAATCACCAATCATTGCTTGTCAAACATGTGTGGCTTGATACATGAATAAAACGTTTTTGAAGTGTTTTGAAATGTTCTGCTTGACAAGCAAAGTTTTGTGACATGGTCAAACAATAAAAAATTTCTCGTATAAGCAGATCTCAAAAGTTTGATCATTTAGCCAAGGGCTTAAGAAAGAGATTAAGCATTTCAGGATTTCAATCCTTTGGGAAGGCTCTAATAGGCAGCGTTAAAGACGTTTACGAAAAAGCTGAATTTTAGTATGACCCAATAAACTGTACCTACCATTTCTGTATCACTGAAGTAGCTTTCTTTCGACGACTGCGCACACCGTGATATGTAATAACCCATTGGTTTGCCTCGTAATGGACTTTCAACTGGCGCCAAATCAAAACAATTGAACAAATCATAATCGTGACCATGCTCGAAACGAATTCTGTATTCTTGACTCCCTGTGTTGATCAAGTATATCAATTTTCCAGGAATGAAGCGAATCTACAAAGAGGAAAAACATTTCAAAAAATCTGAGGAAAGTCAGAAGAACTATGTTAATTAGCTAGCTGGTATGATGAATCTACATAATCTCAAATAGGCTCTGATTTGAGTTATTCAGAGACATCTTTGATCATACTTGAAGCTATTCGTCTTATAAATCTTCTGAGTGAAAACGCCAGAAACAGACTGAAACAAATGGCTAAGGCGGTGTTTTATAACCAGATGTTGATCGATAAGCACAAGTCAGAAAGTGAGAATAAATTGGAATTCTGTTTCGAACACCACTCAGCTGACAGGACAAAGATGGACCAATAGAATTAACTTGCCCTACGATAACAACAACTATAACTAAACGTTTTAACAAACTATATAAACAACATTTTTTCAAAAAAACTAGAATATAATATCTCCTCACCTTCTCACCAAATAATTCTTTCACACTTTTCTCGTCGATTTCATGATCATGATTTCCTCTGACGTAATAGATTCTGACATCGTCATCTTCAGCCATTTTCTTTATGGCTCTCATTATCAAACAGAGGTTCTGAAAAAAAGAAAGGGTTCGGGTTGAACTCTGTTTAACAGCAGTAACATGAATGAGCAGTTTTGAGCAATGCAAGAACATTTTGTGCTATGCTATACTGAATTAGAAACAGTACAAAATGTTTTGAAACTCAGATAATATTTAGTTGAAAATGTTTCGTTTTCTCAATTGATGTCTTAGGATAAATCTTAAGTATCCTTTACTGGCCACGCAAGTTTACGTCAATGCCATAAAGGGCACGTTATCTCAATTTTTCTGAATGGCTTATTTCGATCCAACTCTGGGTTATATTCGCTACAACTTGTCAAAATAACCTGTCTCTGAAGCTTCATACTCTCATTCTTCATACTCTCAAGCTTCATTTCTCTGTCGATAAAGTAATGAATAGATCAATCAGTCAATCAATCAGGCAATCACGATCACCCAATTACAACAACGATAATACACTGATCAATGAATCATGAAAAGCCATTCCGTGCATCACCTAAATGATTTATATTGATTCTTCTGTCGATAAAGCAATCAGCCAATCAATCCCATCACTATTAATCAACTAATCACTAGAGAGAATCATTCATCATAAACTTCATTCTAATCCTCTGAAGCAGAGTCCGCTAATAAGTGCAAACTTTTATATTGTACAATTAAAGTGTTCTTTATCCTTAATCGATGTTTCCTCAAGCAACATGCTCTAAAACTTAATTTATAATTTATTCTTGGTCTTAAAAGTCAAAACCAACCTCGTCATTTTTCCAACTTTTGACCATTTCTTCAACTGATGGTGGACTCATTGTTATTGGTGTCATCCACATTTCAAAGATATCACCAAGCAAAACAATCGTGTGGACGTATAGCTCAGCAATTTTAGCCAAAGAAAACAAGAACTCTTTCACTTTTGGAACATTTTCCTTGCTCCATTCGCCACCCAAATGAAGATCGCTCAGGACATAAATTTCTCGTTTTAGACTTTCGTCTGACATCAGGATTTTTTCAACGAATATTTTTTCAACAGCATTTGGAGAGTGTTCTGGTGGATAATATCTGAAAAGAGAATCATTAATCATTCAGTAAGCACTCGAATAATCAATCAATCAATCAACAGCATAATCAAACATCGATCAGTCGGGCGATCTTACGACTGTAGAGATTTTGTTGGGTCTTTAGATTTTTTGGGCGTATGAGATGGGAACTTGAACATATTCAGCATGTTTTTAGGCAAGAAGGTTGATACATTAAAAGATAAACTAGGTATGAGATACATAGTCTCAAACACAAGAAATTAGAATTTTATTGACATACATAATGCTGAGAATTTCATTTCATGCTGTACCCTCACTGCCTTATTACAAAAGAACTCAATGGCGGTAACAGGGACACGGCAAGACAGAAGGGACAGGTTCAACCGAGCTATTATTAAGTTGATTCTTGACAGATAGATAGACAGGTAGACAAATAGGATACAGATAGATAGATAGGCACATAGACTTGCGGCACCCTCACTCCCTTACTATGAAAGACCTCAAATGTGGTAACAGGGACAGGGCAAGACCGATAGGGGGTTCAACGGAGCTATTAGGGTAGTCAGCTGATTTTTGAAAGATAGATAGATAGACAGACGTAACAGGCAGACAGACGGAAAGAAGGACGGACTGAAAGATAGGTGAATAGACAGGTAGATAGTTAGGCACAACGACTTGCTATCTTTGCAAAGTATTGGCTTGTCTGTTTTAGAGCCAATCTAAGCAGTGCGACCCCAGTCATTCCTCTTGATGAGACCACATGTCGTGATTCCTTTCGCATTAAGACCAACCTACTGCAGGAAAAAGCACAATGGCTTGAATGGATTAAAGAATAGCTTGATTGGCATCTTACCCTGGAGGCTTATGCATGCTACTTTTGACAACTTTCTTCCTGCTCCAGCGAATCGCTATTTCATCTTTTAAAGCATCATCAATTTTATTACGTAATGCTGCCACTTGATCTTCACTAGCATCTTCTAACAGCTGATCAATATCAACATCATCATCGTCATCATCGCTGGAATCATCAGAAACACAGTTTGGCGTGGCTGTGGTTTTTATCTCTTTCTCTGGTATAAGGTCAGCCAATGTTACATTTGCACGCATGGTATCTGTAGGGAAGATAAACAAGATTAGGAAGAGGGTTACAATGCATTGATCTTTAGTGTCAGTTATAAGGAAGGTCCCAGCATCTACACATCAAGTGATCACCAAACGATCAAACGTCGTTTTTCAAACGCTTGATATTTGCTTTACACGCAATATTCGACCGTTTGGCCACGTCACAAAACATTGCTTGACAAGCAGATTTCCGTCAACAATGTTTTGAAACAGTCAAAAAAATGTCAGACAAGCAATGTTCTGCAACATGCTCAAAGAGTCAAACAATTTGCTCGACAAGCAAATTATAAATTTTTGGCAAACAATGTTTGAGCGTGCAGAAAAAACGTGCAATGTCGCGATTTACCTTGGGATTT
>JACTAT010000060.1:3636308-3671905 GCA_014526335.1 Chrysaora quinquecirrha | reverse complement strand
TGCATATAACTACGAAATACTATGTAACTACGAAGTTCGTGTTATTGCTATCTGATGTTATAAGTTCATATTTTAGACTCTATAGCACCTGTTTTGATGAATAGCTGAATATGTTCAGGTATTTGTTAAGACCTCCTTGATAATAAGCCCCTTCTCTACCGTTACCCGTCGACAACTTCCAAAATATAATTTTCTTCCCTTGGGCTTATCAAAGCTTGTTCGGTATGCATCAAATATTATCGAATTTTGCAATGCAGTACCAGAGACAGCATGATTAGTCATGCCAATTATGAAGTAGCGATTTTTGAAAGTTTATTTAGGCATCGAGACGTTTTTTGAAAAATAACATGGATCTGTAAATAAAGAATGAGTTGCAAAAAATTGGCCTTAATTATCCAATACTGTAGAAACCTTGACGTATCTGCTGATAAGCCGCCAAAATACGGAGCTCTCCGTAGGCTTTGCTTAAAGATGGGTGAATCGATGCACAGAAAAAAGCGAATGTATGTTAGATTAAACAATATAAGCAAATAGAGGGACCTTGAGTTAGGCTGCTTAGTGCAGTGGAGTAGTCGACTGATTTGTTGTCCAGAAGGTCACGTTTTCGAATCCAGATCAAGGTACTTTTAACAATTCCGGTAGCCAATTTATGATTAAATAAGAAAACAGAAATATAGATGTCAATATAAATAGAACTCTCTATTCCCAAATCTCAAGAAATTTGAATATCAAGATATACTACGCAACGAAAAACGGAAAGAAAAAGGCCGTACCTTTATACTTTTAGACTTATCTATGGTAATTAACGGCATGCAAGACTCAATACGAATTCAAATGTTGCTTATTGGTTTCTCTTCTCCCAAATGTTAGTATTACTTTCCTTAGTGAAATTTATAAAAAAAACATTCATTGGAATTTGCAAAAAAGACTTCTAAGGGCCTGTTTATATGAACAAAATCATCCCACCTTCCAGCCCTTCAGCTGAGCAGTGAGACGAAATTTTCAAGAGTTTACATGTAGAATTCCATCCCACCTTCCAGCCACTTGTCTCATATTTCCGCTTTTGTTTAATTTTCTCAGACAATAGGATTATGTCTGGCGCTTGCGCATAATGAGCAATTTCATCCCACCGTCCAGCTTTCATCCCATCTTCCAGCGTTTATATGAGAAAATTTCATCCCACCCAGGTGAGATCTCACCTGACCGGGATGAAACGTTTTCCATATAAACAGAAGATGAAAATCACAAAGGTTTGTATTGGAAGATGAGATCTCACCTCTCAGCTACAGGGCTGAAAGGTGGGATGATTTTCCCATATAAACAGGCCCTAACTTCCCTACTCAAGAAAGGAACAATAAAAACAAAAAACATAGTTTTGGATTTAGGCCTTCTTTCTGATTTATCATTTCCAGAAATATGATAGATAACAAAAAGCATACAGTATATATCAGTCCAGGTTTTCCAAAACAGCAGTTAACGATAGAGAAGAATGTCGGCTCTTAAAATGAAACATAGGATTCATTCTTTTTAAACATGAACTTGCCTTGTGAGCTAATAGCTTGCAAATAACTGACTATAACTCAACAAGATGAAAAACAGCAAATTAAAAGTCGCATGAAATTTCAATAACACGACAATTGCATCGCTCTATTGATCCAAACACATGAAATTTCTTCTAGTAACAAATTTCCTTGTATTACAGGCAGAGATAACCAGTACGAAAGGGTTTCAAAGTACAAGGTTGCTTACAGTAACAATGGAAAAGACTTTCAATATTATATGGAGGATAACATGGAAACGGTATAAAGTTATTTATTCTCTCTGCTAATGTAGTCACCGGCAACAAAATATATTTCGATACTTTTAAGATTTCCAAAAAACTTTTTTCAAATTCTTCCAGGACTTGCACCAACGAGTATAGTTGCAAAAATTATCAAGCCATTACCCAGAAATTCAATTTCTTCCCATCTTTCTAATATAATACTTAAAAGGACAGTTCATTTGTATTTCTCTTTTTTTTAGATTTTCGGAGGAAATTGTGATCACTTTACTCCAGTTGTGAACGAATTTGAGAATGTCATTACAGCCAGATATGTTAGAGTTCATCCGCTCGAAGCTAACTACCCTTGCATGAGGATGGAGCTTTATGGATGTTAAATTAGCTGATGACTTTTTCATCAAGCATATTTTGGTAGTCACGTAATGTAGTTATTACTTACCGGAGATGAAAATTGACCATCGATACAACCTCAATGGTGTTCTTTTTTGTTTACTTGTGCTTTGCATGGCTAACATTCATCAAGTTGGGTTTGTTGATTCTGGGCGCTGAATCGTATCTGTATTTCTGCATATAAGAATGATTATGGAAAGGCCAGATTATCTTATCCTCTGAGAAATACGATCTAAATTCAATCAGGCAGCAACGTCATGAAGCAACACATCCACCTTCTTCAGTCAGTTTTGGTTTTGATTATTTTTCGTGAATTTCAAGGAACCTCACTAAAGTCTATGCGAAGGGTAAAAAACAGTCTCAGTTACTATCACTGAGCACACAATTATGAGTCGATTTAGCTAGTAACGCAACGAAAAACTTCCAACCTTATTTCAATGTGTCAATTTAAACTTTAACTACATATTCCTTTCCTGCTTTTCCATGGTTATTTATAAGGAGTAGTCGATATGCACCACTTCTGCTTTCCATTACTTGCAGGAGAATAGGGAAGAAAATCGAAATCCCTGTTCTGTGTCAAAATATTGCACTTTTTTATTTCATGATGTCATCATTTCCGATTTTTAGAACTTAAAATTCACAATTTTTTTGTCCGAAGGCCATAATGAGAGGGTGTTTGTAGAAAGCATGTATGTGTATGTGTGTGTGTGTGTGTTTATACACGCAGACGCTTTTCGGGTAACAATAGACAAGACACAAATTTATCTGAAGAATTTTATTCGTTCAAGAGAACTACAATATCAATGTGATGATGAATCAGTTGAATCAAAATTTGTTGAGATAACTTTGGCAAACAATGAGAAATTATTATGTGGTGTAATCTATCGCAGTCCTTCGTATAATAATCATGAACCACTACGCAATTTGCTGAACCAGATCATAGAATCAAAACAGCATCAGCATATTCTAATCACAGCAGATTTTAATTACCCAGAGATAAACTGGGAAAAGCACACGACTATAACTGATTGCTATCACCCGGCTAACTTGTTTTTGAATACAATTTATGACTGTTTTTTGATGCAACATATTCATCAGCCAGCAAGAAATCGAGCGAACCAAAAATCAAACTGCCTTGATCTTGCATTAACTACAAACAAAAATTATGTACAGATAGTTGAGCTTATAACCCCTTTAGGTCCGAGTGATCACATGGTAATTGAATTTATGTACTGCTTAAAATCTGAATCAAATTATAACCCCATTTGTGACAAAGAGAGGTTTTCGTATGAGAAGGGTGATTACCTGAGTATAAATGAATTCTTTAAAGAAATAGACTGGAGGAGAGAAATTAAAGGTCTCGATGTAACAGATATGATGAATTTTCTTGATTCTAAAATACAATTTGCTATGAAGAAATTCATCCCAAGCGTTTTCACCATAGAAGATTTTAGTAATATACCATCGTTTTCATCCAGTTATAAAGGATCAATTATTGAAAATATCGACATAAAAGAAAACGATGTTATAGAAATCTTGCATTCATTAAATTCATCACAATCTCCAGGTCCAGATGGTTTACACCCTCGGGTTCTAATGGAAATCAGTTATTCAATCGCAAAGCCTCTGACTTATATTTTCGAATTCAGTATGAATACAGGAAAGCTCCCTGACATTTGGAAGCTAGCTCTTGTAACCCCGATTCACAAAAAACACTTTCGCTTGTAAATAGTGCAGACTTACCGTAAAAACTCTATTAAGCCCCCTCTCTAAAGTGAAAATTTGGAATAAGCCCCCCACCCTCTATTGAGTCCACTTATTTTTGCCATTCGACAACATTTCCATAGTTAACTTATGAAATGCAAAAAATTTAGTGCTCACGTTTTTGTCATACTAAAGCTGTCTTATAACTAATAATAATTACTATATGTAAGGACGACGCTCATGTGATCTGATGTTTACAATTACTCATACAGTTCATATTTTAGAGCCCGTGTCATCTTCCAAAATATAATTTGCACCCCTTGGGCGTATCAAAGCAATTTTGGTATGCATCAAATATATTTGAGTATATTAATTACTATAGTATCTTATTATGCACTGCATTGCCAGAGAAAGAATGATTAGCCAAGACCACTATGAAGTAGCAAAATCAGACAGTTTGAACACATTTTGGCCCCCTTTCCAAAACTTTTTCTTATCGCCCCAAAGCACATTGTTTCAAATCGCAAAGATCCACTCTCCAACGCTAGCCTTGTTTTTAAAGTTTATGTAGCCATTGAAACTTTTTTGAAGAATAATAACGGTCCAAAAAAATACAGTATGATTCGCTAAAAAATGCGTCTTACTTCTTCATATTATAGAAACCTTGATGTATCTGATGATAGGCCACCAAAATACGCAGCTTCCGTAGGCCTTGCTTACTGGCCTTGCAATAGATGACAGAAAAAAGCGCCAAGAGTGTGTTAGACAATATATGCAAATAGAGGGGCCTCGAGTTAGACTGACTTCTTAACCTCATTGCAGGGGAGTAGCCGACTAGGTTGTTGTCCAGAGGGTTATAGGCTCGATTCCCAAACAAGGTACTTATAACAATTATGGTAGCCAACTGAAATAAGCAGAAAGAATTATAGATGTCACTATTAATAGTAACGTCTATTCGAAAATCTCAAGAAATTGAATATCGAGTTTCTCTACGAAACGAGAAACCATAAAGTTAATCACCCCCCTTTTCCCTTCATCAGAGAAGTTAAAAACAGAAAAGTCAACTTGTGGGTTTGCAGCAACAATTCAAATACCAATAGAATATAAGAAATATAAGACTATAAGAAATCAATACAAATTTTTAAATACCATACAGTTCACTTACATACTTTTGTGGGCATTGGAAGGGCTATCTTTAAAACCTGGAATCTGGAAACTGGAAACTGGAAAATGGAATCTAGAAAACATGGAATCTTTAAAACATGGAATCTAGAAAACATGGAATCTTTAAAACATGGAATCTAGAAAACATGGAATCTTTAAAACATGGAATCTAGAAAACATGGAATCTTTAAAACATGGAATCTAGAAAACATGGAATCTATAGTCTCGTAATAAGAGATGCTCGTAATCTGATATAGTGTTTGTCTAGATTACGTTAAAGCAAACCTGACCAACTCAAAACAGACCATCATCAAACTATCAAAACTCAAAACAGAATTCAGTCGGTTTTTCTATACAAAAGACCTATTAAAAAACATCCACACCTTCTGTACGAATTTACCGATATTGAATGTCTCCAAAATCTATTGAAATCCTTCTGACATCGGATTCTCCAAATCTAGATCAGCAGGTCACACGATTTCGATTTTTAAACAAGTATTGAAATTTGATAAGGCAATTTGAAAAATTGAAATAATGATTTTGGTAATTATTGATTACTGTTATTCAAACATGAGGAGGAAGATTATGGTCAACTATTTGTCTTTGGTAAGAGTTGACTTACATAACATGTTGCGTTGAATTGGACTGAGCAGATACACAACTGAATAAAGGAATAAAGAACCCTTTTTTATTCAACACAGCAATTAAAATAAGAACTGAACAATCAAGAACGGTTATATAACTTTAATTTGAATTTAATTTTCTTAGCAACTAAGAACTATGTGAAGCCACTTCAATTCAAAAATTTAGATAAAGTACACGTGATGAACATTGTATACTCCTTAACAACTAGCAAAACATCTGTAAACTGACACCACCATTTCTGTGACACATGGGAAGTCAGAGAAAAGGCTTCTCTGTGCACAAATATTCAGAATGCCTCGTGGTGGTGTCACTTGGTAAATTGGAAGGTATCATGTCAGGTTTCTTTCGATTTAAGCTGCCGTCTTCAAGAAAAAAAGAGAACAAGAAAGATCCTTTTTGCAGTTTGCCGAGATTCGATTGGAATGACCTGTCTAATTTTAAACGAATTGGTCATGGCAGTTTTGGAGTGGTTGACTTTGCTATTTACAAGCCAAAGGAGGCTTCACCAAAAGATGTGGTTCTAAAACAACCTCAAGATTTCTCAGATTATGAAAAAGAATTTGCTAAAGAGGCAAAGTTGTTGGACAGCGTGAAGGGTAACGTTAATGTTGTCGAATTTTTGGGAGTTTGTGAAACCCCAAGCTTCGCGCTGATGCAGGAGTACGTTTCATTTTCCTTTGCCCCATTCGAAGAGAACAAGGTAGTAAGCTCCTTAGATTCCTTTTTAGCGTATGTTAACTCTACATTTGCGTTTGAGGGATTTGAACACGTGCCTCGTAAAATGGCGATGGATATTGTTAATGGGCTGGAATTCCTGCACAGTAAGAATATTGTCCATAGGGACTTGAAACCTGCTAATATTTTAGTTAGTAATCAGCATTATTTAGATTATCCACGGGATGAAATCCTGCGACTGTGGCAAGAAGGCATGGTGGAACCCATTATTTGCAAACTGACTGATTTCGGAGAAAGTTGTTCTCATCTGATTCAAACCAGGTCAGTGCTGTCGTCAAAGGTTAAAGAGCTAGAAAGAGGCAGTCCTGCGTTCATGGCCCCGGAAATTTTACTACCGGAGAAACGCCCCGCCTTTGCAACGATGGATAATCTGAAGGCCGCTGACATGTGGGCTCTTGGTATGGTTATGTTTGCGATTTCCAACCCAGCCTCTAAATACCCGTATCGTGAAGAAGTTTAACGCGAGTATCAAATAAATCCATTGAAATCTTCCAAAGAAGCTTTAATTGATCTGATAATGAATGAAAAATATCCAGTGTTTTCACCTAGTTATGAGATCATGCATGCATTGTATTGGGATGTTCCTTTAGCAATTTATGAAATGAGTGTATCCTTTGATTCTGAGTCGAGAATTCGAAAAATAGAGCCGGTGATGAAATTCTGTAAAGATGCAAGAGTTGAAGTCGAATGTTTAGTGAAAAACATGCCGAACAGTCAAAACAGTGCTGCAGAAGATGCTAACCGGCGGGTGGCTGAAAAGATGAATGCTTCTTCTTCAAGAGTTGAATTGTCTGCAAATGCTGCGAATGTGATTCAAAACGATGGAACGAATTGTTGTGTGTTTTTATGTTTAAAAATTTGTGACCATCTTATCGAAAACAGAGTTGACGGATTGAATGCTGTTTCACTGTCGGAAGATATATGCAAAGTTGCGTCAGATATAATCAGTACGTATCCATTAGAAATAAACTTACATCGTAACAAAATTACTCAATATCAACTTGTCCCAGCGTATTCTTTGATGCATGAACAAAATCATTTACAGTCGTATGAATTTTCGGAAGACCTGCCGTATGCAGATGGCTTCCTTTCTAGAACAGGTCGTAGAAACCTCGTGCAGAAGCTTTGTCAACTTGCCTCTGAAAATGATACTTTTTTCTCAATATACACGTGCGAACCATATACAATCATTATCGGATCAATTCAAAGAAAGTTATTTGTCGTTGACACTCATTCAGTTTCTGAACACTGTGGTGTTAATCTCAATGGTCAAGTGCGTGTGTATGAATCGAGTTGTGATCGTGTCTGCAATGGCGTTTGCCAGTGGATATGGAGAAGACTTGTGACAAGCGGCGTAAATGGGGACGTTGGTCAGTCGCTGGCTGTCGTGAAACCTGTAACCACTCAACAATCTGACAATAATGATAGGGCAGAGATGAATAACAGCAGTATCGGAGACCAGTTTGATGAGGAAGACTTGGAGACTCGTGAAATTATAGATCTGACGCGTGACAAAGGTAGCTCTGTAAGTATACTTTACCAAATACAACGTAATTCATTCCTCTATGATCTCTCTACAAGCTATAGTTATCTTTTGCCATATAATGATTTGAATATGATAATCTCATTATGTTCATTCAGAATGATCAAAATCGCGAACAAATGGATGAGACGAAGGAAAGAAGTAAGCATACCACAGGGGAGAAAAGGTACTTTTTAAGTACATTTGAAATAACCAACCTAAATGTGCAAGGCTGAGTTTTAGGATGTCGAACTAATAGCTGTTTTAATGACAATTTTTCAGGCCAAACTCCATGGAAGCTTCGAGGCATGCAATTAAACCTGTAAGCACGCAGCAATCTGACACTTATGATACGGCAGAGATGAATAACAGCAGCATCGGAGACCTGTTTGATGAGGAAGACTTGGAGACTCGTGAAATTATATATCTGACGCGTGACAAGGGTAGCTCTGTAAGTATACTTTACCAAATACAACGTAATTCATTCCTCTATGATCTCTCTACAAGCTATAGTTTTCTTCCTTTTTCCATGTAATGATTTGAATATGATAATCTCATTATTTGTATCCAGAATGATCAAAATCGCGAACAAATGGAAGGGACGAAGGAAAGAAATAAGCATACTGCAGGGGAGAAAAGGTACTTTTTAAATTAAAGTACATTTGAAGTTACTAACTTACATTACAGCGCCATGTTTGAAAATGTCAAACTAATAGCTGTTTTTTTTACCATTTCTTACAGGTCAAAGCCCATGGACGCCTTGAGGCATGAAAGAAAGAAGAGACGCGTAGAGAGTTGGAAAAGATCTAATCTTGCCCTAAATGAAATATTTGTTAATGAAGACGACCAGTCGAATAGTCTCCGTGACAGGTAATTCTTACCATAAAATCGTTGAAAATTGAACTCATTTAGTCGCTTTTCTCCATGTTAGCAAGGCTGAATATTTTTCGTCTATTTTTAATATTAATACATTTCAGCACTAGGTTTATGTTTTTCCTTTGTTTACGCTTAATTATATGGGGGAGGGCTGGAACAACTAGGGTTAGGAAATTATCCGTGAAAGAAACTCTAGAGACACAATCGGAGTAGGCTACTCGAATTCTAGAAAGGCTAATGAACTCTCAGGACCAACATCAATAATTAGTTGCCTCTAAATGAGAGTGGATGTTACGAAATTTCATGTTTGTTACTATACTTTCATGTTTGATTTACCAATAGCATAAACAGCGTCCACTGTTGCAGAAAATTTATCACGAATGATGTCCTATAGTAAGAGTGGGGGTAAAAAAAGTTTCACAAAATTAATTAGCGCGGAGGGATGGGACATACAGAAGTCACGATTTTTATGGCAGCAGTATTCGCCAAGCCATGCTCTGAGATTAATGGTTTGTATGTTAACAGTGTTCTTTTCTTCGTAATTGCAGTTGCAGCTCGGTTGACGAAGGGAACAAAGATGATGAATGTGACTTACAAATGATCGAGTCCCCTCTTGGCACTCCATACCAGGGTGATACATCCACACCTGTATTCTCTTGGAAAAAGTCAGCATACCACGCCAGAACTATCGTTCGAATTCTACTTGGTGTCTATGAACCACATGTCCTTTGTATCACACCTCCGGTAAACGTGGCCCATAATGTATCATTCTTAGCAGACAATAGAGAAGTCGCAGTAAAAGGTGACATACAGTGTGACGATATGGGTGTCTGGATACAGAATGGAACACCGAAGATTGGTTGCCGTGTGAAAAAGCAAGCGGGTGGGACTATTACCAGTGTCACTCCGGAAGAAAAAATGTGCATTTTTGATGCAGATCCTGATATGTACATATTTACACGAAGATATTACGTACACTCTACAGACAAAGACGTTCGCAAAATAATTTCTACACTCGAAGGTGTGTAAGAACTATTTATCGAAATGTAATTTTCAGATGCTATTTCGGAACCTGCTTCAGCAAATCACGGGTAAAATTTCATTGGTGCCATATCGTTGTCTTGTTCTTCTCGAAAGGGAAGGCGCTCAAACCTCTTTTGACTATTATTTAATAGGCAACGGTTTAGCACTTAAAGCTATTTGAAGAATTTGTTGAGAATTTTGTTTAGAAGAAAGACAAAGCCTGTAAAGCAGTGGCCTTCTTTGTTCCCCGAAATCGAAAAATCTACGTTTTCTTATTGTTTATCTTTGAGTTTAATTGTACGGAAGTTCAGGATAGCGACAAAAAGAGAGAAAACTTTTTCGAAATACTTAAAAACGTTTTTATCTAAGTCTCCTCAGACTGTAAAATACAGAAACAGACCAAATCAATTGACTAAGACTGAATATATACCGGGCTGCGGATCAAAATGCACGAATCAAAACAGTGAAGTTGCATTGGCATTGGTTGTCCTATTGTTCTTGAAGTGTTACAAGGTAGAATGATTTCTTGCACCAGGCTAATCACTGATATCAACTCTAGGAATAGCTTATTATTGAAAATTTTACGATTTGTGATTGCAAACTGATACATACTTTTTCTTCATTTGAAGGTCCCGACAAAAGATCTGAAGCTTACACATTTGTACAGTACCTATTTAAGAAGCAAGAGCATAGGGTTGAGGTTTACAAGCCGCACGGAAATGCAAAGAAGAGTAGAGCATATCGTCGAGTCCAGCAGAGTACGAAAGACAAGCTTAAAAAGTCTGCCTTGTCCAAAAGCGAAACTCCGAAGATCGTACTTGACAGAGTCTACCGCTCAGCTGGTGATATAACCAAAGCCAGAAGTTTGGGACAGTTACCAAGAGGCCCTACTGACATGTATAATGCACGACATGCCGCAAAAAGAGTAATGGATGGCGATAAAGAAGAACGGAATACAGACGATGGCTCAAAAGTCAGTCAAGATAGCTTATTCATGTTACTTGAACGAGCGAAACGTGAAGAGGAGAGTGGTAAAGAGGAGATATTTATCCGAGAGTGCAGTATTCATCCCGGACTGATGGTGGTTTTGGCTACCGATCGTCAGCTGAAAGAGTTAGCACAGTTCTGTACAGATCCCATGGAATTTTGTGTGTTTGGAGTGGATCCCACATTTAATGTTTTTAAAGACAATATTAGCCTGACTGTAACGTCGTACAGGAATTTGAAGCTAATAAATAAGCAAACCGGCAAGGCACCTGTATTTCTAGGACCGATGCTCCTGCACCAGAAAAAGGATTGGAGAACATATTCGAAGTTTGCATACCATATCATTAACGCAAACCCCGAACTCGAAGCATTATTAGCTTGTGGTACTGACGGTGAGCTAGCTTTGATTGATGGTTTCTCAAGAAATTTTCGCCTTGCTACCTTCTTGAGATGTTTCATTCATGTGAAAGATAATATCAGGCGTGAATTAAATCAAAGAAAGATCAGTAAAGCGAACCAGCAACTTTTTATTAATGAAATATTCGGCAAGTGTGAAGGAGATACAAAGTATTTTGGTTTAGTTGACTGCGATACTGAATTGAATGAATGAATTTGTCACAAAATTAGAAAAACTGAAAGGAGAATGGGAAATGAGAGAAGAGAAGGAAGTCGGAAGAGTGTCTAACCAGAAGAATTCCTTCTATGAATGGTTTTACAAGGAAAAGGTAATGATTATTAACTCAGATTCGAGTTATCTTATCTTTCTATAAATCTCACGATAACAGAATCAGTCACGAATCGAGTGGCAGTTCACTCCTTGGAACCCGTACACCCACAGCTGAAATCTTTGTATTTCGTAGGAATCTTGTGAGGATCCTTTTGCAATTGGATTCTCGTTCACTTTTTCAAGGAGTGGAATGTCTTTGTCACGATTTGTCATTGACTCCTTTAAGAGAGAGGGTTGTTAGACTGAAAATTTTAAGGATCAGTACTTTTTTGAAGAACTTGCACAACTACGCACATAGCTAGTTAATATTTTTCATTAAAAAACTGATGCTCAAAATCATATGGATAGTTGTGGAGTTGTAATGTGCCAGTGGGCCATTATTTCCAGTACTACAAGCCAAATATTCTACTGATGGTTTAGATATATACCATCTTGGGAAGTTTCATCAAAGATAAGTTTATATGCTTAAAACTATCGGGCAATTGAAATTCGTAATATCCCCTGGGTAGTAGTTTTCCCAAAAATTCTTTACTCCTGTCATTACTAGCATTTGCAGCCAAAAGTAATTTGTGCTTTGACGATGACATAGAAATGTTATTGTTCTATAGGTTGAGGTGTTCAAAAAATCAATGTTAAAAACGGTGCGAATGGAAGCTGGTTTGGGAAATCCACCTTCAGAGTATACAAACAACGATACAGAGGCAGCGAATTTTATGATCAAACAAAGCCTTAATTTTGATGAAAAGAGGCCTCACGAGTTTATAAATGAAATAAAGAAGGTTGTCAATATTCAGTTCAATAACGAAGATAGAGCCGCTTTTAAAAAAAGAAGTTATCAAGTCAACGAAAGATTCAAGCATTTGGTAGTAGATGATGCAAAATGGAGCTCAATGACTCACGACCAAAGAATGGCGTGTCTAGTTAAGTTTCGAAATGCTAGCATGTCTGACCAAAAAAGTAATCTTCTGCAGATGAATAAGACTCTGTCTGAATCAAAAATCACATCGCAAGAACAACAATTCACACCAAGGACAATGTCAATGACGGCAGCTTCCACAGGTATAACTAGTGTGCCAATACCAATACTGGAAACAATGTTTGAAAAGGCTAATGGGTTATTGTCATCTGAAGGGCATGTGGTTCCTCAACCAGGAGCAACGAATGGTGCTTATATTGTAGCTGGATATCTGAATAAAATATATGTTGTTACCCCTGGAAAAGGTGGAAGTTTGATATGCGATCGTTCCTGCACTAATAGGTCCACAAAGCTGTGCGAGCATATCCTAGCTGTTGCCGAATTACGTTGCAGCCTTCATGAACTGATAGCCTGGTATAAAAGAGCAAAAAAGGGTCCCAGTGCAACAGATATGGCATTACAAGGAGGTCCAAGGAATGCTGGTCGAAAACCAAGTGGTCGTAAACGTACCAACACCAAAAGAGCTGCAGTAAATAAGTATATCGACTTATTAGCTGACAACAAAGATAGCGATAATTGTAAACCTGCAGTAGAGCTATCAGATGCTCAATCAAATCCTGGAAAGGCATTCAATATAACAACAGACCAAGAGGCAAGCTATTCAGCTTTTCTGACACAGCCTCCTGTTCAAGTCATCCAGCCACCAAACATGACTCCATATCAAGGTTCATCGAATTTGTCGCAAAATTTAATGGCAAAGCACGCCTTTTTTCTCAATATTCAACTTCATTGGTAAGTTTTCAGATAACTGTCTGTCTTATTAGTCTTTTTGGTGAATTAATTGAAGTAGTAAGATAGTTGATTATCGCAGAGGTATTCAATCAATTTCGCTGAAACATTGAAATACAATCATTTCAATTATTGTCATATTTCGGTTTTCAATTCCTTTTCGGCCGATATAGGAATCGGGCTGACCTCCTTATTACTCATCATAAAAAAACCAAATACTATCGCTGTTTATCGCAATTGTGAAGTTTTTTACTACTCGAAAATTATTCAAATATGCATAACATGTCCCCTGCATTTAGGGTCTTTTTGAGTATAAGAATAGTTTTTTTTTTCACAGGTCCCTCCAAGAAACAATCCGTCAAGTTTGTCTTGTCAACGACCAAGTTTTTGCTTGAAATGGTTACCAGGGACTTCTGTATCCAGATGTTATAGATGTAACCAGGCCATTATAAATCCACCGCTTCCTGGTGCAGATGATATAGTCATTGTCTTTAGAGACATACGGGAATTCCATGACAGATTGACCGGCCAAAGAAGACTAACGGGAACTCCACAAAATGTGCATTTCCATTTGAGAGCGTCTAGCCTTAGAGCAAGATACCCGCTGTTTAATAAAAGTATGCTGCACATTCCGCAAGAATTGTTCGCTTTTCTTCGTTCAGAACTTTATCAAAGGCTGATGGACGAATTTGAATGGTTGTTCTAATGCAACCGCATTTACCGTGGTCGATCTTGTTTGTTGTTTTTGCATGTTTATCTTGTTTTGTTCTCTTGTTTTATGTTGCGATATTGTAACAAATTGATCTTGTTCGTTGTTTTCGCATGTTTATCTTGTCTTGTTCTCTTGTTTTAATTTGCGATATTGTAACAAATTGGCTGCAAATGATGAAACGAAATCGGCAATGGGCCGTCAAAAGTAGAAGAAAGTAGACAGGGTTTTTTTTCGTAACAATCTAGCAAAGAAGGTTTTCTAGATTCCATGTTTTCTAGATGCCCCGTCTTCAAGAGGCTTTCTGAATATTTGTGCACAGAGAAGCCTTTTCTCTGACTTCCCTGTGTCACAGAAATGGTGGTGTCAGTTTACAGATGTTTTGCGTAGGAGCCGGGGAGGGGCAGGGGGGCCAGGTTCTGCCAAATCTTATGCCTGCCCCTTTTATATCTGAAAAGTGCCCCTTCCTTACACCTTGAAAGGCTAAGTAGGACCACCAACTGCCTTGGAAATATGTTTATATAATTAAGAATATTAGTCCGAAAGAGGCAACAAGAGCCAAATTAGCTGCTTCGATATTCAAAATTTTCCGGGGGTGCATGCCCCCGACCACTCTAGGAGGGTGCGCCTTCGGCGCACTTACTCTCCATATTGCCCCATTTTTCATGTGCTCCCCACTTTTCAATACCCTCCTACGCCTCTGGTCAGTTTACAGATGTTTTGCTAGTTGATAAGGAGTATACAATGTTCATCAAATTTTTGAATTGAAATGGCTTCACATCGTTCTTAGTTTCTAAGAAAAATTTAATTCAAATTAAAGTTATATAACCGTTCTTGATAGTTCAGTTCTTATTTTAATTGCTGTGTTGAATAAAAAAGGGTTCTTTATTCCTTTATTCAGTTGTGTATCTGCTCAGTCCAATTCAACGCAACATGTTATGTAAGTCAACTCTTACCAAAGACAAATAGTTGACCATAATCTTCCTCCTCATGTTTGAATAACAGTAATCAATAATTACCAAAATCATTATTTCAATTTTTCAAATTGCCTTATCAAATTTCAATACTTGTTTAAAAATCCAAATCGTGTGACCTGCTGGTCTAGATTTGGAGAATCCGATGTCAAAAGGATTTCAATAGATTTTGGAGACATTCAATATTAATACAGCAAATTAGTACAGGTAAATTAGTACAGCAGGCGTGGGTGTTTCTTAATAGGTCTTTTGTATAGAAAAACCGACTGAATTCTGTTTTGAGTTTTGATAGTTTGATGATGGTCTGTTTTGAGTTGGTCAGGTTTGCTTTAACGTAATCTAGACAAACACTATATCAGATTACGAGCATCTCATATTACGAGATTATAGATTCCATGTTTTCTAGATTCCATGTTTTAAGGATTCCATGTTTTCTAGATTCCATGTTTTAAAGATTCCATGTTTTCTAGATTCCATGTTTTAAAGATTCCATGTTTTCTAGATTCCATGTTTTAAAGATTCCATGTTTTCTAGATTCCATGTTTTAAAGATTTCATGTTTTCTAGATTCCATGTTTTAAAGATTCCATGTTTTCTAGATTCCATTTTCCAGTTTCCAGATTCCAGATTCCAGGTTTTAAAGATAGCCGCATTGGAAGTGCGAATTGGCAAGAAGCACGCTCATGGTTAGACAAATACCGCCGTGGGTAGGTGAAGTACCTCTATGGGCAGGCAGTGCCAAACCTTGTTTTACGGAATGGGTTATTGTGTGCTTGGTGATGTCCTAGCGATACAGAGTGCCGGGTCTCTGTCGTCTAGGGGAGCAACCAGCAATCCAGAGATTGGGTGCATTGATGCCGAGAGGGGACCGGGTCCCCATTGCGACACCTATGGCCAACTCTGGTGTGAAATATGCCACATAGTGGTTTAATTGAGAGATTTAGGTTGTAGTTTGTAGTCTGTTCTGGGGGAAAGTGCAGTTCTATTGCACTTCTTGACTTCTTGCCACCACACTTCTTTTACTAATTCCATACTCAAAGATAATGGTAAATACACTAAGCGAATAATAGAACGTTCTACCGAAAAGCTTTATTCCATAACTTAAGGCTATTAAGACTATTACAGACAGGAATTTTCGTTTTATGTTTTTTTTTTGGGATGGGATGGGAGGGCTTTTTCAGACCAAGAATCGTTCAGCTCAATGAACAAGAAAGAAGAGGCTTTTGGAAAGAGCGCATTTGGTTTTTGGTGAGATAGGTTTTGGGGCGTAACCTAATGCTTCCTGATTGGTTGGAAGCAAGTCATGCCATTATCCCCCTAGCTGATTGGCTAATGGACAATTTCTGAGGGAGATTATGTCGCCAAGTTGGTAACATAACGCAGGCAACCTGATTGCATCTAATCAGTTAGTTCTTTATGATATGCCTTTGAGAAAATGTATGGTATTTCCGTGTCCTAGCAGGACTTATCAACGCATGTGTTATATTGATGTAAATTGTAAGGTTGTTGGGCATAAGCAAAAGGGGGAGATTAACCACAGTTCGGACTGCGTCAGAACTTCAAAAAAAAAGGACGTAAATTTCTACGGCTAGGCTTATCTCCGACAGTTAACGTCATACGAGACTCTATAGGAATTCCAATATTGCTTATTGGTCTCTCTTCTCTCAGTGTTAGTTCAATTACCTGTGATGAAATTTGCAAAAAAACACTCATTGAAGTTTGCAGGAAATGACTTCTGACTTCCCTTTTCAAGAAAGGAATACCAAAACAAAATACCCAGTTCTGGGCAAATACCTTCTCTCTGGTTTTTTCCAGAATTAGAAATTAACAAAATACCTTCTTTCTGGTTTGTCTTTTAACAAAACACCTTCTCTCTGGTTTATCATTTCCAGAAATTTTTAAATAACAAAAAGAATACAGTTTATTCCAGCCCAGATTTTCCAAAACAGCAATTAACGACAGAGAATATTGACTCTTACAATAAAGCATAGGATTCATTGTTTTTAAACATGAACTAATAGCTTGCATATGAACTGACTAGCTCAACAAATGGAAAACGACAAATATAATAAAAAGTCAGATTAAATGACACGACGATTCATTGCCTCATTGACCCATACATAAGAGTTTTTCAAACAAATTTCTTCCTTTTCCAGGCCAAGATAACCAGTACGAAAGGGTATCAAAGTACAAGGTCGCATACAGTAACAATGCAAAAGACTTTCAATATTATATGGAAGATAACATGGAAACGGTATGAAGTTATTTATTCTGTCGTCAAAAAACTAATAACAGGCTGCCGGCCGGATCCACAGATGCTTGCGTCAAAGAACATTGATGAAATTATTGTTTCAGAGAAACGAGACGAAGCGGCAGATATGGCACAGAATCAAAAAAGCAGCAATTACATACATCTGTATGTCTAACCTATTTCACATGGGGTATTTCACATGGGGTATTGTTACGCCCCCCTAATTTTCGCAATACATGTTACAGTTACAGTTACCAAAATTGGTACAAAGCATCAAGACCTCATGGAGATTCGTAATATACATTTGGATTTTAATTAGTCACGTGACACATTGCTGGGCAACAGGTTCTTCGCCGTTTTGTACTTATCGAGCCCAAAAGTAGCTCAAAAGCTCTTGATATTATAGGAAACCTACACTTCAGCAATATTTTATACATCTTTCACATATTTGCCAATTTCTGCAAAAACGTCTTTTCCACGAGATACTTAAGTATGCTATAAATCATAGCTCATTAATTTCATGAAATAAGCAATTGATGTACCATTAATCTACATATTTAAGTTGCCTGATGTCTTTTCCAGCCCAAAAATACAAATTTTTAATATTTTAACCATTTTTCTTAGATTTATGATGTCAGCAAAATGTGTGACGTCATAGTTATGAGAAAATATTAAAATGCAAATAATGTGAAACAATTATACATCTTTTGAAAGACTTTGACGAGAGGAGTTTATTGATGTATTTTATATCACGATTGGCCTGATAATAATATAATAAATAGCTTATTAGCGTCTTTTGCTGTGACTGCTGTCCAAATATGGGCATTGTGTGGTCACGTTACTTTATTAATTGACATAAAGTTTGCACCGACTTGTAGAGTAATACATTTTGGCAAAAGTCAGACATTTTTTACTACTTAAAGTTAAACTTCTTAGCTGTTACGACTGATTGTTCATCAAGGGGGGTGGGGCCAAAAACGCCCCCTATGTGAAATAGGGTTAACTGTTTTCTTCCTTCTGCGTCTTATCAGCTGTTTTATGTCATTTCGTCGTATCAACAAGCTGATTCATTCTGTCTGCAAACAAAAGCTGCAAAATTCAGGTTTCGATAAGCTCTTTACGTAAGATTGGTACCTGCAATCTTTGCAACATTGCCAAGTGATTGGCTTGAAGATTAGTACTTTTTCCTTGATTGAAGTTAATATATATGAAGACAGTCAATTTTTATTCCTTTTCTTTTTTTAGATCTTCGGAGGAAATTGTGATCACTTTACTCCGGTTGTGAACGAATTTGAGAATGTCATTACCGCCAGATATGCTAGAGTTCATCCAATCTGTCAAGATGGCAAGTTTTTCGGCTGATAAATAGTATGGTCCGCAAAAGTGCCCTGTTTACCTAAAAATGCCTTGGATGGGGAATGTCTCATTGCGATTCGAAAGTCAAATTAAAAAGACCATTGCTAGGTGCTTTGCTGCTGCCAACCCTCGGTTAGTTTTTGGCACTCGGAAAGTTCTACCATCAATTCAAAAGGATTGCGTACCTACCACACAAAAAAGTTTGGTAATTTATGAATTTTCGTGCCGGTGTAATGTCGGGTACGTAGGTTGTACTTCCCAGAGATTAGGTGATAGGATAAAGTAAATTACTAATACTCGTCTGCATAATTTTCGGCAAAGAGAGCAACTACCCCGTGGGTCTAAACAGCAACCTAGTCTTAAACATGATTCGGCCATAGGACAACATCTACTCGATAACCCAATTTGTGCGGAAAATTACAGCGAATGATTGTTTCAGAATCATTGGCAAAGCAAGATCTTTGTTTCACTTAGGGGTTTTGGAATCTGTCTACATCAATACCAAAAAGCCGGTTCTGTGTAGACAGAAAGTGTTCGTTTTCTCACTTGGACACAAATAATTCGATTGATCTTCCCGCTGTATCCGACCAGCTGATTGGTGTTCCAAACACAATGCCAATTCAGCTTTTCGTTCTTTCTGATTGGTGCATTTTGAGCCGCACCTGGTTATAAATTCGGTCTTAGTCTATTGTTTCGGTCTGTTTCTGACGTTCAACTCTGAGGAGTGTCATACGCAAAAAGCTTTTAAGTATGCCCGAAAATGATCCCGCTGTTCATCTCAATTTTAAAGAACATCGCCGTTTTAAATAACTTGTTTGCTTATCTTGATCTTAGAGCCAATGTTTTTAGGGTATATGTGAAATACAGACAGTCAAGCGAGAATAGATGTCTTTTATGCAATACTTTCCTGTTTATCAATCAATATGCAAGTGCTTTCCAGAAAGTGCATCAATGAAGACGTACAATTTACTCATATTTTGCTCATCCAACTCCCATCTAACTATATCTGCTTACAGTGACTCACCAAAAATTTTGTGTATATTTTATTATTAATGGAAAACCTGCGTAATATCTATTTTTCAGCTTTTGTGCTATAATTTAAAGATAGATAGATAGCTTTACAATGGCAAGCATAACAAATAAACGGGACATCACTACCCTGCTTCCATTTATCTTCATAGCCAATGTCCAGCCACCTTTTCCACATCCTTGCAAATCATCCTTCATGCAATGATGCTTGCCAGACCTCAATTCATAAACATAGTGTAATGAAGAAGGCATTTAGTTCTTTATTTCTTTGCTAGATTCATAATCTACAATAGTAGACGATTTAACTTTGCGCAAAAAGAAAATCTTTTGCAGAAACGAGGCTATTAACGCATGAGGCCCAAATACCAAAATTGGTCAATAAAAGTTAGTTAATATTTGTTCCAGGGAAGGCAATCACGGCATGAAAGCAATAGCAATCGGCTATGCAAAAGAAGTCCCTCAGCGCTGTGTAGCCACCATTGTCTATCAACTGAGATCTGGTGATGTTATTCTCATCATCGGAACTTCAGATTGGGCGGTCAGTGTACCAGCCCAGTGCCAAAATGCCCTTCGCTTCAGGGGGGTTGACGAAGTAGCGAAGTTTTTCCGCAGACCAGTACACTTAAATCCATGCTGACAACCAGAGCCCGAAGACACTAGTCGAAAGCATGAAAAGAGTGAAAAAGAAGACAAGTACCTAAACCAAGCAAGCAGGAAGGGAGGGTGGGTGGGACAAAAATCTGCTTGACAAGCACTTTGAAACGTTCCTCCTTCACAGTTGATGTTCAGTTTTAATGATAAGCACAAACCGCGTGGCAAAAATTTATAGCCGCCAAATTTAAACGCATGAGTTAACCCGGTTCCCCATAGCAACACTGCTGTATAAGGAATTGCTTTGTATGGAAAAGCTTCCATCAATCATGACACACCTCAGAATCTTCTCTACCTCTAATGCGATGCAGGAGGGCAATAATAACATAAAAGCCCTTGTCACATATTAAACCCGAATAAATTGCATTCTTTGTCAGGTCAGGTTGTAATACTGCTACAGGTAAAATGTAATCCTGTGCTACCTGCCATATAGCCCTGTCTAAACGCCTGGACAGCAGGCTCTCACCAACACCCACTGAACCAGCGTGGTGAGTCACGGTTCAACCCCACAACATGAATTCACGAAATCTACCAAGGCCCTCAGTCCCTGGCAGCCGAAAGGCAGAAGGTGCTAAGAATCTCCGGGTTCCCAAAATCTACATCTCTACGTACAACGTAAGAACTTTGAAGGACGACGAAAAATTGCAGGAATTGGTACACGAACTGGACACCGAATGGCCTGATAATAACCAAACACACTGTTCAAGAAACCAGAGAAAAGGAAGTGGACCTGGCTAAGTCCTAATGGAGAAGTGAGAAATGAAATTGATTACATCTTAACCAACAAACGAGAAATCATGATTAACACTGAAGTGATAAAGAGAATTAAAATCGGAAGTGACCACAGAATGATCCGAAACACCATCAGAACGAACACACGGGTGGAGAGAAGCAGGTTGGTTAGGCCAATGGCATCAAGAATAAACATTGGAAGGCTTCTCCAGAGGAGGGAAGAATTTCAAATTGAACTAAGAAATCGTTTTGAACTACTCGGAAATGAAATTGATGATAATATAGAAGAGAAAGCAAAGAAGCTCAGCAACACAATGCAGAAGTGTGCAGAAAAGATCGCAGGGAGGGCGAAGAACAGAAAGGGGGAGAAGCTCAAACCAGAGACCAAAGCTTTGATTAAGAAACGACGAAAAATAAAGAGAGAGACCACGAGAGAAGACATTGAGTACTCAGAGCTGTGTAAAACCATCAGGAAGCGAATAAGACAAGATCTAAGAGAAGCAAATACCAAAAAAGTGAAAGATGCAATAGAAAATGGAAAAGGTTGAAGAAGTGTAAGCCAGGAAATGGGAAAAAGGCGTTGATTGAGGCATTGAAGGAGAAGGACGGAAGTGAAACAATGGACAGGGGGGAATACTGAAATTCTATCAGGAGTTGTATGAAGACCCCTCTCAGGACATCCGAACAACACCAGCGGATGCATCTCCACACATTCTGAAGAGCGAGGTGGAGAAAGCTGTCAATCAAATGAAAAATGGCAAATCACCTGGAGAAGATCTTGTGGTGATTGAAACGATCAAAGCAGGAGGCGACATCATCATCACAAAACTTCAAGACCTGTACAACAAAGTAATCGAAACAGAGAAGGTGCCAACTGAGTGGGAAAATGCTTCAAAAAGGGGGACGAGAAAGACCTAGTGAACTACCGTCCCATCAGTTTGTTGTCCCATATCTCAGGGTGTAATGCTTGGGCTCGGCAGAGAGAGTTCAAGAAAACAACCACCATGTGCTTGCGAAATTCAAGACTAATTTTCAAAAGCATGAACAAAGGTCATAAGGTCATAGAATGACATAACGCATACATTAGCATATTACACCATCCCCTCCCTTCTCTTTTAATGTACCACGAATTCTCCATACCTCAAAGGGGGTTCAATATTTTGCCTCAGTCGTGCAGGCCGCACACGTCGGGGTACATCAGGAACCTGCCCAGGTGGAATGTCCTCTGCTGGTGCAGCAGGGTCTCCAGCGACAATGATATTTTCCGCAGACTCTGGCACAGGGAGAATGGCACTCCCTTACCTGCTGGGACAACACAAGTTTTTAAGTTGTCATGGTGGACAACCTGGGTTTTCCCTTCCTTGGAACGTATGGTATAGTTTACCCCTTGTCTGGATACAACCTGGAAGGGTCCTATCCACCTGCCCCCGAATTTCCATGATTTTGGGCGTCGCAACCACACCGAACTGCCAACAGCATAAGGGCTCCAGTTACTGACACGCTGATCGTAATAATGCTTCTGCCTAGAGCGACTAGCCGCTAAATTGCTCTGAGCGGCCTGTTTGATAGACTGTAAAGAGCGACGAATGGATTGAGAGTGTTCTGACTGACTGCAAGGGCTTTTCAATGGCAAGTCTAAATCGAGCTCAAGAGGTGTACGGGCAGAACGGCCAAAAACTAACTCGTATGGACTAAACCCAGTGGAATCATGAACGCTGGTATTATAGGCATATACAACTAGGCTGACCCAAAGATCCCAGTCATCTTTACGGTCTGACACGAAAGCAGAAAGCATATCTTGAATGGTTCTGTTATGGCGCTCAACAAGTCCGTCACATTGTGGGTGGTAAGCAGTAGTACGTGACTTGTGAGTGCCCATTAAAAGACAGATTTCCTGCATTAAGTGGCTTTCAAAGTTTCGACCTTGGTCGGAATGGAGAATAGTGGGAGGCCCAAAACGACTGAAAACTCTGGAAACTAGAATTTCTGCAACAGTAGAAGCCTTCTGGTCAACAGTGGGAAAAACCTCACACCACTTAGTGAAGTGATCCATAACAACAAGAAGGTGCTTATTGCCACGACTAGTTTCTGGTAAGGGACCCATGTAATCCATGGCCCAAAACACAAAAGGCTCACTGACTTGAATTTGCTGAAGAGGTGCCTTGTTCTTGGAGTGATCCAGTTTGTTTTTGGCACAAACTTGACAAGAGCGAACAAAATCAGAAATATCAGATTTCATGCCGGGCCAAAAGAACCTATTTTTTGTCCGCAAGATGGTGCGTTTTATGCCAAGGTGGCCAGAAAAGGGGCTGCTATGAATACCTTGCAATACAGATGTGACTAGGCTAGATGGAATTACAAAGGAATATTCTGAAAGAGGTCGCTCGGGAGGGCACTTTTGACAAGCAACCCATTGATCACACATAAGGAATCCCAGCAGTGCCAATATGCCTTTAAGAGGGGGTCATGAGACCAAACAAAAAGCGGGGGTTTGGGCAGATCAGAAGTTTTGAGGTCAATAATGCACTTCAAAATAGGATCCTTACATTGAGCTTCTTGAAGACTGAAACTTGGTGTTACTGTGCTGGCACAGGTTTGAGATGGCATCTCGGTGAAACTCTGAGAAAAAGCTGTACATTGGTCAGGCAGAAAACGTGAGAGAGAATCTGCATTTTGATTTGTGGACCCTGGCCTGTGCTGGACGTCAAATGAATATTCCTGGAGGTCCATGATCCAGCGGGCTAAACGGCCCTTAGGTTCGATGGAGTGCAGCCAGCGTAGAGCATGATGGTCAGTGACCACGGTAAATTTCTTGCCTAGAAGGTAAGGGCGGAAATGATTTGTGGCGAAAACCACAGCCAGAGCTTCCTTCTCTGTGGCAGAGTATTTTGCTTCACTGTCAGACAGAGATCTACTTGCATATGAGATCACATGCTCAAGGCCAGATGAATCATGTTGAGTAAGGACTGCACCCAACCCAACATCAGAGGCATCAGTCTGAAGGATGAAAGGTTTATCAAGTTTGGGGTAGGCTAGAACAGGAGCTTTACATAAAGCATTCTTCAGACCATTAAAAGCCTGGTTGTGTACATCAGTCCACAAGAATTTGGCACACTTTTGGTAAGGGAGACCAAAGGTGCAGCTACAGTGGCAAAATTAGGTATAAATTTGCGGTAATACCCTGCCAAACCAAGAAAAGATCTAACCTGTGCAACTGTGGTTGGGGTAGGCAAGTCAGTGACTGCAGCAAGTTTCCTTGGATCTGTATGCACACCCTGTGCTGAGACAACATGACCTAGAAATGCAACATTTGTAGCACCAAAAGAGCACTTAGTAGCCTTGACTTGCAAATTGTGCTGGCGAAACCGAGATAAAACACTTGACAAACGAGAGCAATGTTGCTGTAAATTGGTAGAAGGCACAATAATATCATCAAAGTAAGCTAAGCAGGTGTCATAGGTGAGGCCAGATAAGACTATTTCAATGGCTCTCTGAAAGGTTGCACATCCCCCCGAGACTCCAAAAGGAAGGCGTAGAAATTCCCATAGACCTTCAGGGGTTATGAAGGCAGTCTTTTCACGATCACAAGGATCAACACTGACTTGCCAGTACCCTGAGCGCAAGTCAAGTGTACTGAACATGCAGGCACCTTGAAGTGCATCAAGGAGGTCATCAACACGTGGTAAGGTGTGCATCACGCTTTGTTACCTCATTGAGCTTTCGATAATCTATGCAAAAGCGATAAGTGCCATCCTTCTTCTTCACCAAGACAACTGGTGATGCCCAAGGGCTATGACTGGGTTGGATAACGCCTTGCTTCAACATGTCAGACACTTGGGTTCTGACTTCTTCACGGTAAGCATAAGGCAAACGCCGAGGATATTGCCTTATGGGAAGGGAGTCACCAGTATCGATACGGTGCTTGACAACCTCTGTGTGACCCAAACTTTCCTCAAAGACATCCGAATATTCAAGCAGGGTATGGAGTAGTTTTGTCTGTCAGAAGAGCTAAGGTCAGTACTGATAGCTTTTTCTAACTGACCTTTGATGGTTGCTGAAACAGTGTGAGCACTACAAGAAGCATTAATATAGCTGGGCTGAGAGGGTGGAGAGGGTGCTTCTACGAGTGGGCAGAATTCACCTATCTTTTGTCCGGCCTGTAATTCAAGGTGAATATTAGACGTATTCATTAAACGTACTGGTGTAGATCGGTTATCTGCTTGACTAACTGTATAAGCCACAAGGAGATGGGCTGAAAGAGAACTATCAAGTGGGGTTATCATTCCTAACTGATCTTTACAGCTCTTGGAAACCTGACACTTGACTAACACTTCACTTCTGGCTGGAATACAAATGTTAGAGGGGAAGTGTGACAGAAACTGGACCCCTTTGGGCTGACTGCACAAGAAAACAAGTTGACCCATCAGCACTATGTGCCTTACCCCCTGGATCTGTAGAATCCAAGACAGGAGGGACAAAGAGCCCGTCATTATAGGGAGTTAATGGGGTTGAACCATGGGGCCCTTCAAGGAAGTACATCCCATTGGCCTTATACACCAATTGGAGCCCATTGGAGGTGAGAAAATCCCAACCTAAAATGCAATGCAATGGTTTAAGGAGGTTTGAAGAGACTTGAAAATTACCTGGATAGGAGTGGAGACCATTGCAAAGGAATGACAATTTAACTTGTGCTGTCCCAAGAAGATGAAGAGGTTGACCAGTTATACCCACACAATTAGAAGTGACGGGGTGGAGTTCGGGCTGCGGCTGAAGTTCTGCAAAAACCTGCTGACTAACAAAGGACTTCATAGAACCAGTATCAATTAAGGCTTTCACATTCATATTACCTAAAGAACATTGAATGAGTGGCTGGAGAGAGGTAGACCCTACAACTGGGGAAACCAATGAGAAAACAGGGGGGTGACCTTCAATCCAGCCCTTTACTGAGGCACCCCTTTGAAGTTTAAAGAATTCGCAGTACTCACATGTGATGCAGTAGGAGAAAATGGTGCAGGAGCGTTCTTGCTATTAAAATAAAAACTGTCCTCCACTGGGGGGTTGTTGAAGTAGGCCAGTAGAAGGCCCTCTTCCTCTTCTGCCATGTCCATCTTCTTGATGCATTGGGTTGGATGCATTATAAGGATGATAGCTTGTTGGGCACTGCAAGTGGGTATGTCCCCATCCACGGCAAGTTGAGCAGTGGAGGTCCCAAGGACAAGCATTGGCAAAGTGACCCAGCTGATTGCAATTGAAGCAGCGAGTCCCTGGGCGACCTCCTCCACGACGCGAACGCCATCTTGAGTATTGGGGCTGTTGCTGTTGTTGTGGATTATGTTGTGGATGTTGTTGCTTCATGGCGGCCTTGAGTTCTTGTTGTTGGACGGACAATGCGGCAACTGCTGCAGACAGGGATCGGACAGATGCTGCGAGATCGCCATCAGCGTGAACAGAGGGTGTCTTCTGGTCCTGTATGGCACATACTGGAGAACTGCCGTCGTCCCGATGAACTGCTCTATATCGGCGAACAAAATCGCGCATATCCGACAGGGACGGCGTTGGGTTGTGCTCGAGAAGGCGAAGTCGTAGATCTTCCGGCAAACTCTTCATGAACTGTCTTGACAAAAGGGCTTGTTTGGCCTCCTCAGATAGGTCTGGGTCAGCTTTGGTGAGTAAGTCTTCGAGCTCCCATAACAAGAGTGAAGGGTCCTCATTGGGGCGAAGGCGGCGACGTTCAAAAGTTGCATAAAACATCTCTCGATCTACCTTGGGACATAAGGCATCCTTCAAACTCGTGGTTAAGTGTGCGTATGTGTCCTTGCTTTCGGCAGGCAAACTGTGGAAATAGGCAGCAGCAGGGCCTTTGAGGAAGGCAGGCAGCTTCTTCAGCTTGTCAGCGGCCGCCCAGTTGTTGGCCGTGCTGCAGCACTCAAAATTTCTAAGCCAGGAGACAAAATCCCCGCTCTCAAACTTCTCAGGGATCACAGCAGTATTCGAAGCCATGGTAAGACTTGAAACTCAGCTTCTGTCACCTCTGTCACCAGTGTAATGCTTGGGCTCGGCAGAGAGAGTTCAAGAAAACAACCACCATGTGCTTGCGAAATTCAAGACCAATTTTCAAAAGCATGAACAAAGGTCATAAGGTCATAGAATGACATAACGCATACATTAGCATATTACATAAATAATACATTCTCGCATGTCCCTTGCTATTAAGAAAAAGAAATGACCGAAAGCGAGATTTCTGAATTTTCGTTCGATACGTAGAACATTATTTTACCATCGGCCTGTTATCCTTGATTTTCTAGGGACTCTATTCAGAAATTTGTGGCCACTCGATACATGATCTAGCTTCATATCGCATGTGAAATTTTATAACAGCATGACATACATTGCTGACAAGAGATTTTGAGAGGATATTTTTTGTAAAGATGCAAGACCATCCCGAACCTTCCCTTTGTTTGTTTTGAACTTTTATTAACAGTTTAGCTCTTCCTCTATCATTTTCTCGAAAGATTTGGTTTTTTCACATGTTTGATATCTGAGCCATTTAGTTTTAATATTTCATGTACCTGGGCTTTATCAGTTGTGCGAGGATGCCTAATAATCATGTATTCTGTTTTCTTGGATTGGCATTTCACTTGATCAATTTCATCCCATCAGAACCATTGATCAGTTCTTCTTGTTCCTTATTTACTAGTTCATAACTATTCAATGATGTAACTGTTACATACTGGTCTTGGAAGCTTCCAATTTTTTTCAAAATCGTTCAGGTACAGTATATAATGAAGAGAAGAAACCTGACCCAGGATCCCTGTGGCATGCCACATGTTAATTCTTGAAAGAACAATTAAACTTTCTTTCTAGATAGCAAACGCTGACATTTCGACATGTTTAGGAGCCTTTTGCCCGAGTCCCCACGCTACAATACAACCGGATAGCACCTTTCTCAGGGTAAAGGTTTTAAAATCGTTTACTTTTATCCTTACACCTGTAGTGTATAATTTTTTTTGGGGGCGGGGGGTGACAGCCATAATCAGTGTAACTGAGTACCGGCTTTTGCAAGCGTACCAGTCAGTATTCCTGACAATGAACTGGAGTACCAGTTTACACGCATGGGCATATTATGGCTTTGATTACCATGTACCATGTACCAGATTGCGCTTGCACTTCACCGGGTCGTTTTTTAGCTATTCGTACCCTGTACCAGGTGCTCTGTACCTGCGTGTGGACAACCTGTCACGCCCTATTAAGATAGATTTACAAAACTCAGTGGTATATCGCTGAAAAAAGTGCAACCTAATTTTGACACAGTTGACTCCAGTTCATCCTCCTGCACACTTGCATTTGCATTTGTTGACGAGAATTACACAGGTGCCTCCATGCTTGCAAGGATCACTCAAATATTAATCAATTTCTGCAAAGAAAAAATACACACGCTTCAATCGGCTATGAAACTAACAACGTTCAACTCTGGATCAAAGTTTGCATCAAAATCAAAATAAGAATCGATGTCAATTCTTGCGCCTGCGATTTCACATTTTTTCTTGGAAATCGGCAATTATTTCAGCTTTTTATCCCCATTTGATACTTTCACTTTAATGTTGACATTAATTGGGGTTATAAAATTATTACCGTTTTCCAAGAAAGCGTTACCGTTTATCCCAAGGAGACGTTTCGCCAAGTATTTCTAATGGGGATTGGGATCCACTTAGTTACGCAAGACAATAAAAGCCCTACAAGAATAGAATTAAAACGCCGATCGAGCAATCGTTACTTCATTTTTACTTTTCGTAAATTTGCAATCTCAACTCTATTAATAACAATCTGTTTCCTAAAACTACAAAAAAGAACAGACCATAGACTAAGGATTAAGGAATAAGAACGTTGAGGAGTGCGAGTCATGGGGCAGCAATATATGAGCACTATATCTTTCCCGAGGTTTTTGTATTTGCAACGGCAATATCACAAAGTAGAAAGTTGCGATTCCAGCCTTGGGTATTTTGAAACGAAACTTACCTTTGCAAATGAAACCATTAATATTTTGCCAAGTCTCTATGCAGAGGTAACCGACGCTGCAATTGACAAACTGGAATCTTTGGCTTATCCGTGAAGGACACATAAAAGCATTGTTATCTGGAACTAAGATTATTTCTAAATAGGGTAATCGATTATTGTAAACTTTGCTAAGGACGACCACTCCAGATAATTTCAAAAACAATTCGAGGCTTTTTATCGATATTCATCGTAAGAAACTTGGAATTCGAATCCCAGATGAACATATATCGGTGTTAAATTCTGAAAAAATTAGTTGCACTTTATGTATAAGATCGTGCTTTTTTAGCATTACATGCAAGATTACATGGCAAGTAAAAACCGTCCTCCAGTCCCACACTCGATGCACTTCTTTATTCCTTGTTATATTCTTTACATATTAAAACTGAAATCAGTAGCCTTGACTTCGGGTCACCCATGATTTTCAAAAATCAAGCAGCATGAGCTGCACGAAGGACTGTAAGAAATGCGAGAGCTGAGATGCACAAAGACTAAAAATTATATTCATGAAAAAAGTTACGAATTTAACATAAGCTTCCTATTTTAACCTCTGAGGTTTCTGTCTTTGAATAAGAACAGTAGAAGGAAGAATTAGAAGAAGAATTCTTAAGAAATTCGGGAATAAGATACAACATAACATGTGAATGATAAGTTTCCTATTGCATAAATTATAATAACATCATCGTTTTTCATTCATTACCAATTTATATTTCTTCAACATTCCAGACTCAATCAACTTTTTCCCGATAAGAAACAAGACAACAAGAATTCAAATTGCGAAGCTTTGGTTGACGTTGATTTAGCTGTTTAGCTTTAGAAGGCACGTACTTACAGAAATTCGCCAGCAGAATACATAACTTCAAACCCCTTACATGTAAAAATTATTGTTTTAGAATAAACTATGTTGATTGTTGTTTTTTCAGTTGAAAGTTTGCCATTCTTCCGTCCGAAGCTGCAATATGACTTTCACAAAGACACTTCAAAAGAGAGGCGAAATGTGAAGTGTTTGAAAACTTGGATTTGTTTTAAGGCCGAGTGCAAAAATTCACTTTATCTATTAATAGCGATGCATTTCTTGAATCTTCCGGCAGTTGGCTTCATGATTCGACTGAAGAAGGCTGAAGACGTCCCCCAACGGCACTTTCTTTCAAGGTCAGTTTTTCTTAATTCTGATTGAAAATTAAGGTATTGAACATTCTAAATCATTCTTACATTTGTTTTAAAATTTTGTCGTTTCATTAACAGCAAAGTTGAGATGAACTCTTTGACAACTCTTTTGCTGCTCATATGCACCACTTGGTGTCATGCAGGTATGATTTCAGGCATTTCTGTAACTGCTGTAATAATCAAACTAATGTCCTTTAAAATTCAAGAGTAGATGGATATTGTAGCACATTGTTTTCTGAGCAGCATAGAATTGTGCTGTATATGATAGCAGTAGCGGTAAGAGTTTCTTTGAACTCATTTTGTAATTTCGTTGCAGAACTTTTTGAAGGTGACATTCTTTTGGATCCAAAGACTCAGCAAATTGTTGATGGAATGACGACATTTGATGCTGTCAAATCAGAAACACAAAAATGGACAAATGCAAGGGTTCCATATATCTTTGATTCAAATTTCGGTATAATTTTTCGTTGTTTTACAATTCCCTATTTTCGTTGAGATCTTGTAGTTGGAATTTTTTATTTATCTTGCATTCTGTAAGTCTGACAAGATTTGTACATCTTGATTCAATTTTTAGATTCACAACGTAGACAAGTTGTGCAGCAAGCCATTAATGAGTACAATAAATACACTTGCATAAGATTCGTGCCAAGAACTAACGAGAAAAACTACGTAAAATTTATCATTGGAGGAGGGTGAGTTTTTCTTTGTGAGTTACTTGTTACCACTATTTTATGTTCCAAATAGATATGTAGCTTGGCGTTAAAATTACTTTTACGATAAAAATTTTTTCAAAGGAGTATCAAACCATGCAGAAAGAAGCAATTGTCCCGCAATAAATTTTGTAGCATTTCACCGGTTGTGCATTATTTTTGTACTGGGGACGTGTCGCCCAAAAGGGAATTGTTTTATGATTTTGGAAAGAACGCGAGTTTAATTTTCAGGGATTAGGTTTAAAAATGATTAGGCATTTTTTTCTTGGGCGCCACGTTACCATCCGAAACTAAATCAAGTACAATCCCGCATCCTGCGAGAACATTTCATGAAAATCTGCTGAAATAGAAAATTTATAGTTAAATTGTGTTTACTGCTCACCTACGTCTCCCTCGCAGTTTGAATTTTTTGCAGACAATTATCAAGGTACCTTATTTTTGTAGATGCTACTCCTACATTGGTATGTTAGGAGGAGAGCAACCAATCTCAATTGGACAAGGATGTGAATATAAGGGTATTGTTATGCACGAGATGATGCATGCTTCTGGATTTTGGCATGAGCAATCGAGACTGGATCGAGATTCTTATATTAGAGTTTTCTGGGACAATGTGTCTGGTGGAAAGAGTATGTTCTACTTCAAATACTGATTTCAGCATTTTAACTCTGTTCTTTCTTTTGAAATTACTTTTATTTTTATGTTCTCATAATTACATTCATATGTTTTTTTAGAAAATTACAACTTCAGAAAGTACACTCACGGAGAAGCAGATTATTATGGAGAAGGATATGATTATGACAGCGTAATGCATTATGGAAACTGGGATTTCAGTTCCAACGATGAAATGACACTTCAAGCAATCAACGATCCTAACAGGATTCTTGGACAGAGAGATGGCTTTAGTCAGATTGATGTCAATCAATTAAACAAAGTCTACAAATGTAAAGGTTACGAGAATGTCAAAGTCCCTCCACTAAAGGGTAAGATTTGCTTCCTTAATTGGCTGTTTTTCACAACCGTCTTCTTGCAATCAATTTACCAAGCCATTCTTAATCATGCGTTCGTGTAACTACAATAATCCTGTCTTTTGTTGAACTGCACATGGTAATTCTGTTAGTCGTAACTATCGCGTGCCCATAAAAGGCAAAATATGAATTGGAAGGCTTGGCGAAAACATTGTTAACAAGTTAATTTTTCTTTCTTTTTTCGTTTTGTCTTTTTTGTAAAGCCTTTAAGAGTGCACGATTGAAGATTGAAGATGAAGGATGATATCTTTTACTGTACAGTGCATCAGTCACCTAAGAATTGATAATCCACTGCTAATCTCATTTTACCAAATTTGCCAACAACTTTGTTAATTAAGACCCTCCGTTTATTCGGGACCTTATAGAAGTGCGGTTAAGAAGTTTTTAAAAGCCACTAAAATTAAATTATTTAAGTTTTCTTTCGTTTCCATTGATTTCTGAGCTCAGAAATACTGAGCTGCTTACAAAGCCTTCAGCATTATATGCTCTTTAAATTTAGGATGCATTGACAGACACCAGAGATGCGCTGAATGGGCAGATTGGGGAGAATGTAGCCGAAACAAGCCTTATATGCTTGTAAATTGCTGCAAAAGTTGCAAAGGTTTGTTATCATATTTTTCCTATCAGATACTCCGTGCTAAATAGTCTAAAGGCTTAAAAAAGTGAGGGTCCGAAGAAGGGCTTGGGGACTGGATTCCAGGAAGCGCTAGAGAATGGCAAATTTAACTCGTTGCTTTTTGCAACAAGACAGCAAATAAAGGTAAAGGTAAGGGCTATGGCTTTTATATAGCGCAACTGGAGATTTATTTAATTTGATGATCTCTAAAATTAAGAACCTATTTCAAATTTCAGACTGAATGGATTCTTATATAATAGAGGTCTAATTTCGAAATTTCTGCCTGTAGGTTTTTAATCACTAGGTTGTTATACGCCAGTTTTTACTGTAGCAAACTTGTTTAGAAAACACGAATCAAGATTGTAGGTCTCAGTGAATAAGTTTTGTTTGATTTCAGAAAATGGATCTGGGTCAAGTTGCAAGGACGACAATACGAATTGTCCAATGTGGGCACAGTGGGGTCATTGCAAGATCGCCCCTGGATACATGCTTGTCAACTGCAAGAAGAGTTGTAATGTTTGCTAATCTCATGTAAAAAGGATAATTGTTAGCTTTTCTTGAAAGAAAATCATGTCATTGTTTAATAGTCACTTTCAGATAGCTAAATTTTTGAAATATGAAATATCTGCCAAGTCTCTCAGGATTTTATGAGAACCGCACTTTAGCTTAAAAAAATAACTAGACTTTTGTCCAGCACTCAAAGTTGCTTAATTTTGGACATTTCAGCCTTCAAAGTTTCGTAAAAGTTGCGCAACATTTTTGGCACCTAAAACTACTAAATGTTAGGCCTACAACATAGGATTTTTAATACATTTTACACCCGGTTGAGGGTACTTAGTATTTTTTGTCGACAGGATGCGCACTCCTTCCCGGGTATCAATTTTGCCTCATTTTCTGGGGCCGGGTATCGAACGAAGGCATTTGTCAGAAAACGATTTTCAAAAGGAATATTTCGTAAGAGTGGGCTGTTACTTTGATGCTGTGCAGCGCATTTTTTTTACATTTTGCAGTATACGTCTCGCGGATTTTTAAAGCTTGGTATCATTTTGGAGGGGAATTTCTAGGGCCGGGTCAAAAAAAATTCCTTGGAGTGCACACCCCCGTCTGATTAAAGTCACGTTCCTCAACCCGGGTTTGTACATTAACGCAGCAGCTTCTACGTTGCTTACAGTAATTTAGTTGGGCTATCAAAATATTGATGTTAGTCCAGCCCTAGTTGCTCATTGAGCTATCGCTTATTAAAAAAAGTTGTACTGCAAGAATACATCAAGTTATAAATGCGTTGAATCAGCCTGCACTGGTGATAATCAATTGGTGCTTTTTTTACATCACTGCCGATTTGATAATTCAAAAAAAGGTTGCAACGATAAGCATTATACAACCAAATACGGTTGATACGATACAACAACTTGCTGAAACGCAATGCTTCATAGCTTCATAGCGGTTCTGCAATAGGTTGCTTGAATTTTTTAAACTTTCTTTTAGTGCCCAGTACAAAATTTTTACGGTAATGGTACCGATAAAGTTGAAGTTTCTTTTGCCTGGAATCAATGGTAAATTGCATAGGTCGATCTTCGCAATATTCAACAAAGAGGTGAATTTAGCGGTGAAGCGTGTATTCGCTGCAATTTTTTCAGACTTTCTTTCTGAGGATTTGGGATCATGATCAAGTATAATAAACTATTAACCAACGTTCTAAACACCTGTGCCTAGATCTCAAACAGAATTAATTCATGTACTTCACTTGGGTGCTACACTGAGATGTTATCGGTTTTCTCGATACTGGTGCTCTTAGCTGTACCTTCCGAGTTCTGATTTATTGGATAAGCAAGAAGCCCATAGCTGCAATGGATTGATCTTTCCTTGAACATGAAGCACAGTTCCCACAAGATATAGGATTGAGTGTATTGTTGCAAAAGCTTTTGTACCTGTTTCCGAACCCTACCAACGAGTCTGGATTTGCACAGTTGTTTTCGTTGTTAGAAACAAATCCTATTCTGGCGTATATATTGTTATTACTTGCCCTAACATTAAACCCTTCCAGATTGCAATTTGGTTGCAGAGAAGACCCATCGACAAGACTCATCCATTTAGATTTTCCCAAACTTGTGGATTGGTAGTTTGCTCCTTTGAAGACTTGTAACAGAGATGATTCATTTTTCAAAATATTCATCCATTTTGTTGAGCCACGCCACCTCATACCAAGGCAAATCAACGAGAAAGCTATGGAGCTAAAAGCAGGAAACTTTGCTTCTTCGTTATCAAAAGACTTCAAACCATTTTCAACGTTGTAATTGTTACTGTCTTCCCAGTATCCTGAAGTTGCATTGAACGTATTCTGAAAGAGCAAAACGTGAATAGATTTGTTGAAAGCTCAAACCAACTGTTTGTTTTTTTTCTGAAATGAAATTAGCTTCTATCCCCTCCAGCTATGATGAATGCGATTTTTCCTTTGCAACCCCCCTCCCCAGGGGATACTTAATGAATTCTGGGTACTGGGGACGTGCAGCCCAAAAGGGTATCGCTTTTCATGATTTTGGTATAAACATGGGTATTTATTTTCTGAAAATTGGTATAAATATGGGTATTGACTTCTCTATAATCAGTACGAACTTTATCACTTTTCTTGGTGAAGTTTTATTAAAAATGACATATTATAGTACATTTAAGCATATATAGCAGACTAAGCCTCAAAGAACTACATCACTTGCTCAAAATTTCGGCTACATGTGGTTCTCAGCCAAAGCAAAATATTTTCGTAACCAAAAAAACATAGTTTAAAAGCAAAATTAATGAAACTTTGGCCGGAAAATTTGCCATTTTATTTTCTCTCACAGAATCGTACTAGTGACGAAAATTTTGGAAGTTTTGAGAGAGAAATTCATTGATATAAATATAAGCGATGCCCAAGCCCCCAAGAACTGGTTTTGGAAACTTTTGGGTAATTCTGATCAATCTAGTGTCTAATTTAATGACAAAATTATTGGTTTATTTGTAGAAAAATGCACAAAGTTTCAATGGAAGCAGAATCCTCAGAGCTTTGTTATAATAAATTTGAAGAAATGGAA
>JACTAT010000060.1:3602481-3635808 GCA_014526335.1 Chrysaora quinquecirrha | reverse complement strand
TTAGTTCCCCAATTCCATCGAATAACTTTGGGTACACGGAAGCGAATTGTTCAATATCTGGAGGCTTTTCTTTGAGATGATTTACCTGTATATTGATTAAATCCAATTCTGTGGCAGTTTGATAGCTCAATAAGGATCCATGACACCCTTTGACTACATGGATGGTTGCAACTGCGAATCTTTGCTTTGCTTCTAGTGTGGCACTGAACTTTCCAACAGTAGGAAGTGGTTTCTCGGAACCATAGGCCATAATTCTTGCTGCTGATTTTGTGAGGGTGACTTTCTTGTGTTTACAAATCTTTTCATAATCTGATTCATCAATGATATTCGTGGATGCACCAGAATCGATTATCATATGAATAGGAACCGTGTTTATGCTGACTGTGGTTTGTGGAGTTTTTGAAGAGCCTGTTTTCGGTTTGGGTGTTTTCTCAATCAAAGTGTACAAATATTCATCATCTGTACTCGAGTCGCTGGCCTGGTCAACTTCAACATTATGAATTGCTTGTTTGGAAAATGTTGTTTTGCTTGCTTGTTGTTTACGTGGTGAAGTACGGCTTCGACAGACTTGAGCAAAATGGTTGTCTTTGCCACATTTCGCACACTGTTTTCCTTGAGCAGGGCAAGATCTTTTGTGGGGCCAGGAATATCCACATTTACCGCATGTTTTGTTTGTTGATGGTTTTTCAGCAGGTTTCTTGAAATTTGTTCTGCGATTTGTAAACGTACGATTGACTGTGTCAGTGTTGGGTGTTGGATTGACTGATTCTTCGATGCCGATTGCTTGGATTTCGCTTGTTTCGAGAGCTCGTGCTTTCGCCAGCAATTGTTCTAGAGAAAGTTTGTCTTCTCGCAATGCAACTCTTCTTAAACGTTTGGAAAGACAATTTTGAATTATTGTCGCTTTAAGTTCTTTCTCTTGGTCGTGGAATTCACAACTGACTGCGAGTTTTCTTAGTCTCACGCAAAATTGGTCCACTGTTTCATCGGTTAGCTGTTTGGTTTGGCGAAATTGGAATACTTCGTAATCTACATTTTTCTTTGGAGAAAAGTAGGCATCGAGTTTCTCTAGAGCCTTGTCATAATCATCAGGTCCTCCTGTATCTTGAAATGTTTCGAAGATTTCTTGTGTCTCTTGACCGGCTTGGTACAACAAAAGTGCACGCTTTTGCTTCTTATCTGTGATATTTAGGGCTGCTAAATAAGTTTCGAAACGTCTTTTCCATATCTTCCATCTTTGGCTCAAAGTTGTAGGATCTGAGAGAGGACTGAATATCGGAAGCGGAGTAACATCTATTCTTCCTTGTGCCATTTTGAATCTTCGTCGCCAATATAATGTTCATTGGAACATAAAGACGAGGCATACGTCTGTATTCGAATCACATATCATATCAACTAAATAAATCACAGGGTTACAAAGTATTTACAATAATTAAGTTGTCAATCAAAGTAAACATAAATTAACATAATTTATGTGCATAAACATTACAACCAGTGCTAGCTACAAGACGATATTGCTATAGTTGGTATTTAAAATATCATGTAATATTATTAGACGCAAGAAACGTTTTTTTTTTTATTCTCTTTTCTTGACATACCTCAACATATTTACTTTTTCCAAATATATCAAGATGGTTGATTGATAAGAGAAGCTAACAAAACCAAGGAATTTAGTTGATTTCCTGCTTCATCAAGTGTTTTACCAGTAGATTTATTTAGTGTCATATTCTTCTTTCGTTCGTTACTCCTTTACTTTTTTGAAGCTTGTCAACATGGAAAGGCTAAGTTCCAAGCTGTAATGTCTGTTTTTCATCGTATCTAATATTTTTATCTGGTAGGCCAAAGAAAGTAACCTCTCCAAGCAATATAATTGATATCAAATCATTCCTTCCACAAAACGTGGCGAAACTCAAACCAGATATCAACCTAATAAAAAAACTTTTAGGGAACAGTGAAAACCTGAACCGCTGTTTCCTCAGAGTAATTCAAACGTAAAGACCTGTAGTCACTAATACGGCTGTAACGAAACCAAAAAAAGTTATTGCATCGACAGTATAATCCTGCTACACACTGAACTGAAAGAAAATAATCCTCAAAAAAAATGATCCTGACTTCATTGAGATTGAGAAATTCCAGTGAGCACAAAACAGCCCCTGAATAAAATCTGTTTTCAACTCAGTATTGCAATCATCAATTACGAAAGGTTGTTCCATGTGTCTGAAAGCAACCTCTGACATACCCAATTTTTACGCAACGCTAATTGGCATGCAGTTCTTGCTGAAGCGAAAATTAGAAGAACAATCAGTGCATTGCTAGCAAAGTTTGCAACATGCAAAGAACATAACGACATTCAGACTATATTCTCTAGTTAAAAATGATCATTTTTGCACCTTGCTTGTTGCCTGTCGCGAACGCGTAAAGCATGGTTGCAACGACAACAAACTCACAACGATTTGATTTTTAAGCTTAAACTTTGAACTAACTACTAAACATAATACAAATCACAATCTCAAGTCCTCGTGCTTTTTCAGCGCCAAAAGCTAACTATAATCTGCATAATAAAAGAATAATAAAGTAAAGGTTCAAAGTTCAACCAAACTACGTCATTGCCTGGTTTCGTTACACCTTCATTTATGACATCAGATATTTGAGGCCCCATTTACGCTATACCGGATTGCTATCGGAGCGCCGCGCCTCGCCTTAACCTATATCAGATAGGGGAAGTGTTTACATTATACCGGATAGCTATCGTTGCGTCTTGATTTTCATACGGATAGACCCATTTAAATAATACCAGACAGCCGAGACAATAGAATATTTCAATATTTAATCCCCTGTCACAAAAGAATGTCAATTACATCCGGAGCGGAGTGATTTTCATATCGCCTACAAAACGGAGTGAAAATCACTCCAACGGAGTGAAAATCACTCCAATTTTTGGAACGTTTCGTATCGGATAGTTCTAGCATAGTGTAAACACAAACCCTATCCGATACGAAAGTCAAGACGCTCCGAAAGCTATCTTGTATAGTGTAAACAGGGCCTAAGCTTTGATTGCCCTGACTAAAGAGCAGATAGGGCTTACATTTTTCTACTAGAAATGTTTATTATATTGAATTTCACGTGGTTTAGGTTTTGTAAGATTCTGCCACAGACAGGGACGCCGGAGAAGGGGGCGCGGGGGGCAAGCGCCCCTCTTGCCCTTTCTTCAGGAGGGACAAAGGGGGCAAACGTGCCTTTTCAATGTAAAATGATAATTGGCTTTAACAACGTTAAATACGATATTTAGCCATTATTATGCACTTCGAAATGCGTAGATGTGGAGAAAAAGCCTAAAAATGTGGTATAAAAATGCGATTAATATTCGTTGAAAAACTTTTGTCGCACTTTAAGCCAATCTAAAGGGCGTGGACACAAAAAATTTCCTAATTTACCACCATCTCCCTAATTTTTTATCTCAATTGCCCTTACGTTCCTGGTCGCCCTCCTTGCCCTACCATCGCTCCGGCGTCCCTGGCCACAGAAATTATTTTATATTAATCATTTAGTTTTGGGGTTTACTCTTTTAACGCTTCTGATATTTACCTATCAATGGAGCCGTTGTTGTCACGACTGGTGGCTTTGTCGTAGCATCTGTCAATGATATAAATAGAAAACTTGGCTGAAGCAAAAACAAATAACGGTAAAAACGTTGTACATGACGTAGCTCAGAAATGGAAACCAAAAATGGCCCGAATCTAATAATTTGGATTATAATACGTGATGCCTAGTCTTTTGCTGCAACACTGTTGCTTGGAAGATCAAAAATAAAGATATTTTATGATAATTATGTGTAAAAATGGACACTTGTGATAAGAATGTTTTTTCCCTATCGCTTCAAAGGACAGTTATTGAGTTCTCATATGAACAGAGACCCGTATACCGAAACCAAAGCTCTGAGTAGGGACAAATTCAACAACGCATTAATTATCTAAATACCTGTTTTTAAACAATGCACAAAATGAACATTCATTTGCTTATTCTTTTTCTTTTTCTCGGTGTTCTCGCATTAGCTATATACTAGAATTTTGTTTTTAGGCGCTGGTTATCAGACGTATCAAACTTCACTGATTCATGCACTGGAATGATGCATAGAGGGGATGGATAGTCGTTCTTACTGTAACTTTCTCTTGAGTTTGATAAACATCTAATCTCGACTTCAAAATTTGTTTTAAGATATTAACATGCAATTATTATAACGACTCTTTTTCTAAAACCCAAAAAGAAAGGTGAAGAAAATAGCTACATTTTTTCCAGAGTTATATGTATAACAGTTTCTATGTTAGGAGTGTAAACTAGTTTTGAACCAGCTTTATTTAAACCAGGTCAAATTTACACCAATCAAATCAATTCGAATCCCTGGAATGGCCAATCAGAACGCAACATTTGTTAAACTGGTTAAATTTAAACCGGTTGAACTTGCAGTGTGAATGCGGTATTAGTTGTATGTTTACATGGCATAGGATGAAAGGCATGAGCAGGGAATAACTTCTTTCTTTATTTTGACAAATAGTAATTAGTGCATTAACTATTATTTAAAATGTCAATGTCTTGATACAAATAAAAAGCTATTACCTTCATCACATACACCACAGGTTTTTCTGCACATATTCTTTACAGAGTCTGAGATGCATAACATTTTCAAACTGCTACATGAAGAAATGATGTCAACACAGCCTTCGAAGAAAACACGACTCAAGTTAATTAGCATTCTTTGTTAGCCTTACGTAATGATAAAAACCGTTTTTCTCAAATTCTCAAGATATTTTTTTCCAAAAACGATAAAAATCACAAAGTCTATCTCTAACAGGATGGCCCACGATGATCAACTCACATTAAGAACCATAGTCAGCAGTGGCGTAGCCAAGGGGGGGGGGGCAAGAGGGGGCGGTCGCCCCCCCCCCCCCAATAGTTGAAAAGTTGGTGTTTTAGAAAGGTCCATTTCTGCAATAAAATCAGTGGGTGGGGGGGGGTAAGAGAAATTCTAACAACCTTTGGGCAATAAATAATTTTCAATGTCGAAAAAGAGTAGAGATACTTTCCATCTCACCTGCTCGGTTTCAGGAAAATGTTCTACAAGTAATGTTATGCGGCAATTAACGCCACGTGTTAACTATTGTTCAACCCACACTCCCCTCCTTTTGCAATAGGTCTCGATGTGTGAAGGGTTCTAAAGGTACGGACCTTTCTTGTGTTTAACGAACCCGTCGGACAGATTTAAAGTTTAATCAAAAGACCTCCCTAGCGTATTCTTGCTGTGGTGAAAAGTGAAAACGTCAATCTCCTTTCTCTCGTTGTCGAAATAAAACAAAATAGAACGAAAAGGAAAAGCCACGAGAAAATTAGTAGAGTAAACGAAAGATCAGACAACACAGTGCATGTTTCTAGTAGATAAACGTAGAATGAAAATTTTCACCGCTTCGTATAACTATTCTTGGCTGGAATGTTCTACATAAACAAGAAAGCATATAGTGAACTGAACATATGCTGACACAGGATATTTATTCATCACAAGTGGGCTACCACAATTGTTATAATTGCCTTGACTGGGATTCGAACCAGTGACCTTCTGGACAACAAGCCAGGTGACTACTCCAATGCACAAAACAGTGCAATGAAGTAGTTTTGTGATGAATAAATATCTTGTGTCAGCATATTTTCAGTTCACTATATGTTCTATGCTCTGATGAAGGCTCTAAGCCGAAACACAAAGAAACACCTTGGCTGTGGAGGAGACCTGTGGCTCGAAGGACCTCGAGTTAGGCTAGCTACTTCATTGCATTGTTTAGTGCATTGGAGTAGTCACCTGGCTTGTTGTCCAGAAGGTCACTGGTTCGACTCCCAGTCAAGGCGATTATAACAATTGTGGTAGCCCACTTGTGATGAATAAACAAGAAAGCAAGTGTTTCCAAAAAACAGGTGAGGTGAGATGTCTTCGGATATCCAGTGTGTAACACAACACAATAGGCAAGCAAAAAAATATGCATTCTATGCGATACTAGAGGTTATAAATGAATATTTTTTCGGGGGAGCATACCCCCGGACCCCTAGTTTTGTGTGCCTCCCGTTAATCAGTTTGAGACTATTTCCATGTTTTCATACTAAAAAACGCATGGTAAATTTTGTGTTTACAACGTAGATATTTGATAGCTTTCATGAATTTCAATGGTCTAAGAACAATTTTTCTGGCATAGCAATAGACGTTGCATGAAGATTGTAGGTCTGTTGTCATGAAATTATTGTGAAAAGCAAGAATTATCCAGCATATTTTCTCCGTTTGAAAGCCGGTCAAATCTCTTTTCTAAAGTGCAGTTTTACGACATGTAGAAGGTCATGGTCCCAAACATTTTTCCGGGGGCAAGCCCCCGGACCCCATTCTTTTTGGTCTTTTGCCTCCCCCAAAACCAAGACTCTGGCTACGCCACTTGATAGTCAGTTACTGTTCTTTTTGAAATAAGTTTTATGATTGTGAGGCAGAAGCCACGAACATTCATCCAGACAATCTGTAGACATGTCAAAGAAGAAAACGTAAATATTTGAAAAAGTGTAAGAAAGAAGAATACTTACAGTAACCACATGTTTTCTTGCAATGAAGCTTCATCAGCGTTCGAAACACCGGATTCTGACAATATCCAGCTGCTTTTATTGTCCCGCAATTTGACATTTGGTCAGTGCAAGCTGAAACAGAACTAACTCGAAATTTAGATGGTGGACGACTGAGTTCTAAGCATTTAAATCTGCATCTCTTAGTAGGAGATTTAGACCAGTTCAAAATCCAACATAAGGTATTGAAGATAAGATTTATCAGCTATCATTTTAGAAAGAATAGAAGTTCGCATATTTATCAAATAGGTTTCTTTCCTGCTGACTTCATGTAAAAAATGAATTTTTGACTAGCTGTCTTACTAGCTGGCGTAGAGTTGGGCCTGCTTAACAGTATCCAAGTCTTTGGTTCAACTGCAGTTTAGGGGTCCCTAGTTACCAGGATTGTTAAATCTATGTGGCCTACAGAAATATCCGCCCCTTAACCCCCGCTTTAACAGTGCACAATTTGCAAATTTGTATTTGATGACATACAGTTCATACCTTGCACAAATTCTTCTGAGGCAAATAGAATTGCAACAAAGGCGAGAAAAGGCCTCTTCATCATAGTCATTATTTGAGCTGAGACAAGATCAGTTAGAACTAACATGAGATCACTTAACGACTGCGTGATTACTGCGCTACAAAAGCTGCTCTTTTAACTAAGCAGAATGTTATCAATTTACAGTTGCAGCCCACCTGTACATACGTCCAAACAGTAACACAACTAAACTATCAAATAGCTTAAACAAAAACATAAGTTACATTAATGTTCTATTAACTTGCGATGATTCTAATGATGGGTCGATCAGCTATATCAATAATAATCTTTTCATTTTGCTGAAATCAAATTGTCACAGAAAACCTTATTCTGTCTATATAGATAAGTTATTAGGTTCAGCTTATTCTGCATTTGTTTAGCTGTAATCCAATGTAACCCATACGCCTCTATTTGTAAGTGCAGTGACTTTGCTAATGAACTTTTCTCATTAAAGGTTGAAAGATAGAAATGTTTATTGATCCCTTTATTGATATGTTTATTGAAAAGTTTAGAACGATCAGGATGTGAAAAGGTAATGCGTTATGCCCTGAGAAAATCAGTTACTCCGAAATAGTTGGAAAAGGAAAATTTAAAGAGCCCAATTTTAAATTTAGGTAACAATTCTTTTGTTAGAATTTTGTGGTTTTTTATACTGTGAAAAGTATCAATAAGAAGCCCTATCAGTCTTTGGCGAACTAGCCTTGGTAGCTACCTGGCGATGTCTGTTTGGAATCTTTAAAAAGTTTCTGTAGCGTGCTCTGTTTTCTTGGAAACCATTCAGAGAAATTCAATGGTTTGTAATTCACGAGGAGCTCCTCTTTAGTAAGAAAAACAATTTGGGAATTTTGTAACGCTAGAGATGTATATAAGTACACAATAAGATGATATTTGCTTGTTCTACAGAAGTGTGAAATGCTTTATCTCTGAGTCTTAATAAAGTTATCTTCTCCCAGTAAATTGCTGGAATGAAGTCTAGCGACCAAGTGTTTCGAAATAGTTGAAATTTGGTTGAATTTTGCCAATAGGCGAATTTCAAGAAATAAACGTCAGAAGAACGCTGTGAGGCGTTGTTCCTCTTAGGCAGGATTTCTTGAGTGGTAGGCCAATAAAACAGAGAATACACCAAGAAATGTTTCTTTCAAACACAAATCTTGATAATCAAAGTAACTATAACTTTACTTTCGCAAGTGGTTACAGTACTACGCCAACACGGTCTTTTGCAAACACCGCGTGTACTGGTGAGTTTCACAACTGAATAACAAAGATGTATACTTTCTTTTATACTAACCTATGAGCGGTAAAATAAGTGTAAGACGAATATTGCTAACGACAGGCGGTTTATTTGTCGCTACGATAGATCTTAAGATGCGTAAAGGCAACGCAAGGTAATGTTGGCTGTTGCGCGAATGCTGCGGCCGCACCTAGTATGCTACGGATGTTACACTAAGGGATATCTTACTACTTAATCGCTACAATTACAGTTACTCATACTTAACGACAACGATTAATTCCTTTCGCAAATCTAAAACAAACAATGCCGACAATAGCTACTGAAATCTAAATGCGTAAAGTAAAAAAATGTTAAAATGAATGAGAGTAAAAGAAGTAAAAAGTACCCATGCAAGCGAGGCTGTGCGTGCTGAGGACTAGCGCTATTACAACGCGTCACATTTGAAGGGTTTCACAGCATACTCTCTAGACATTAAATTGGAGCTGCCACAAAATCTGACCAAACATTAACCTTTAAAGACATCTCGTGTACAAAAGTCAAAATCCTAACTTCTTTTTTCTCAGATAAATCCAAACTAAACATTTGTAGTCACAAATACGAGTGTAACGATATCAAAAAGGTTACTATACGCAAGTATCCCCCTAAATGCTTAACTCAAAGAAAATACGAAGAAAAAGGTCCTGACTTCATTAAGGTTGCGAATGACCGGTGGCCACAGAATAGCCCTGATTTAAATCTGTTTGACAACACAATATGGTAACCGTTACATGAGACAACACAATATGGTAACCGTTACTTGATAACGAAAGCTGGTTCATGGGCTCCATGAGTCTGAAAGCAACATCTGACATGTCCAGTCCTACGTTATGCCGATGAGCGTGGACTCCTAGCGGAAGTTGGAAAGAACAATCTATGCATGTCTAATTAGGATTGAAATATGCATAGAACAAAACGGAGGACATTCAGACCATACTGGTTTGTTTAAAAAGCTCCTTAGTCTTTACCTCCATTGTTTGGTGATTTACGCCTGCATTTGAACTAGAGATTCCCGAGTTTTGCTTTGGATTACTACTACCAGTAAAAGAGCAAGATAGGCATAGGGCATAAATTTTTCTACTAAATATGTTTATTATGTTCTAGTTTACGTGGTAAGATTCTGCCACAAGACAGGTTTTATTTTGATTATTTAGTTGGGGGTGGGGGGGGTTCTTTGGCCCATCCGGTGTAATGAATGGAACAGCTTGCATTTGCTTGCTAAAACCTGGAGATTCCCTCTCACTGCCGTTGTATTTTGCAACATTATTTGAAAATTAAAAGTCCTTTCAAAATATATTTGCAGCATAACTGTGACATCTCCTATTAACTGTGTATCACTATCTTTTTAGAGGACATCGTTATTGAAATAAAAAAGAAGCTAGACTCAAACGAGGTGATTTTCTTCAAAAGTAGATACCAACAGTTGTTCTTAATTAATTCTGTAAGTTTTCCCAACAACCTACACCTTATAATTGTTGCCGGCAGGCCCCTACGCGCAAAAAAGCGTTTGAATGCACGTATGAACGAGTCGATATCGAGGGATTCAACAAGCTCCAAATGAACGGCCTTTGCAAATATAACGCTTTTGGGGTGGTTTTCCCCTTCATTTCTGTGTGATACCAACAACGGTCGTGCGAAATCCACCCAACGGAGGATCACAACCTCGGACTAGGTTGATCATACAGATCAACAGTAGAGTATTCGTTTATAGTCAGGTACCAAATGAGCAAACATGTGTCGTATTGTTTTAGAAATATCATCGGAAGTAGAGAATTTAGTAGTAGATACCTCGTACGTAGAAATTCGGGATTATTTGGGAATTGTAAATTAAGGAGTCTTGATTGCTGAAGCAATCAATCTGGGGGAGTGTGTTGTATAGATCAAAGGACAATTATCACCCCATCACTAGTCATTGCGTCAGTGTTGTAAATCAGCCAATAGGAATATAGCGGAAATGTATAGCTTTGCATAGGCATACCGTATTAGAGAATAATGTAGAAGCACGTGTATGTATAACAGTTTGAGCTTAGAATTCGAGAGTCTGTTGCAGAAAGAACCGAAAAGGAATAGGACGTACGTCAAGTAAGCCACTCCCTGGCTTAGGCCAGCGGAGAGGGCGTAACTCATAACTGCAACTCAACATAGATTGTCACAAAGTAGAATTATGGATTGTCGAACTAGGCCTATGTAAATAGTGCGAATATAATATACATAAAACACAATAAAGTTGTATTGCTTGTGAGTGTCTTGCCCTGAGAACGAAATAACCTTCACAACAAATGGCGCCCAATGTGGGGCGCCATGAGGGAGTAAAACAGATCAGAGTAGAGAAAGACTTGACATAACATAACACAACTTTACTATTCATTACTACTGAATAATCGTGACAAAAGCTTCACTAAAAACCTTGAAATTAATACAAGCTATGCTCTTTGGCTTTGGCATAATGTTCCAAACACGATACACGAATGATTCCAAAGCTAAAGCTATTTATGAATCAAGCAATATATTTTACCCTGATTACATAATCTTAACATGTGATAATATTCAATACGAAGCTTCAGAGTTCTCAACACCATTAACAAAGGAAGCACAACGGAAAAGTTGAATTCAGATGTTTCACTCAGTTGCCGTGCATTTTCGTGTCGTCGATAAATTAGAGAGCAAAACATGTCCAGATAAGTTTTCCAACAATTCCTTACCTCTTTCCAACTTTACCATTTTGCTCCTGCAAAGATTCTTTAGCCTGAATATCGGTACTTATATCTGTTTTTTCCTTTGGAAGTCAAAACTTCAGCCAAAGTTTTTCCATGAAATAAAAGTTTTACTGCTTCAGCATCGGCTTTATCTTGAGAGAAAATTAGTTGTTGAAAAATTCTATAAAACAATTTTGCATTTGACTGCTGTACTGTTTAAATTTTCTTCTTAAATATGCTGAATCTCAACCTCGTAGTATTCTTGCATTATACTTCATCAAATTTTGAATAATGGAGTCTTCTACTTAAACTTCAAGTCAATGAAATTATTTAAGTTTTATCGCTGAAGCCGAAATTTCGTTTGCCCAGGACCGCGTGACCTCAGTGGAAAAATATTTTTGGGCAGGTATTTTTAATATACATGCAATTGCGTTTGTAGGCAAAGTAAACTTCATTCTTTTTAATTATATCCTATTTTTGCATTTATCTTCCTAAATATGTGAATTTCCAGGCAGCCCTCGCAGCTTTCCATTTAAATCGCACCATCGCGTGCCTGAAATCCTCACCTTACCAGTTTAAATTTCGTAATTTATTTGCTGTTGCGCCGGCAAGAAGCTGTGGTAAAGTTTTCCCTCCATTTTCCCGACAGTAATCACGGTGGGTCACAATTTCAGAAAAATAAACGGAAACTGCCACGTGAAAGGCTCGAAGTCACTGAAGAAGCCAATCAGATTGCTCGATTGTGAAATGCTGCTCTCTTATTGGAGCGAGAAAAAGTTGGCGCCGATGGCCTAAGCAGTCAGGATTTTGAAATAGTTATATTATGAGTCGTTGTTTGAGCTGCCACCATTAACAAGAGAAACAACTATTTTTTTTGATTTTACACTTTTTGAATGAATTGAATTGAGGCAAAGGCAGCAAAACTAGGTTTCTTGTAGTAAGTCTACGTCCCACTCTGAGCAAACAGCTATATAATTGTTGTTGTTGTTACTGCTGTTGGCGAAGAGTTGGACTCAGGTAATCACTAATCAGTTTAAGTTTGAGCGTCCAGCATAGACTCAGTAGCGATAACTACTACTCGTGTAATAAGGTTAGGTCATAGAGATGGGTTAGGTCGAAATATGGACAGCGGAGTTTCACGTAGCACGTAGAGGCCTACTTCTCCGCGGGGACGAGGTTTGGGAATTCGTGTAATAAGTCTATATTGATCAAATCATCCAATCAGATTCGCCAATTGTGCTCTCTGTGCTCGATTAATCCAATCAGAATCACTTCCTTTGCTCTTTCTGCAAGTATGATGGATGTGGTGAAACCAAAAGGACTCGGCATGGCATGGCAATTGGCATTGGCAAGTCAAGTGAACTTCACACTCAATGGAGACACTACTGCACTGTTTGCTTCCATTTGCCCAGCATGCAAATATCGTTAGGAAGTAACTAGTACTGAGATCAAATGCGAAAAAATGAGGCAAATATGCAGGTTAGGGAACCCAGCAGGAAAGGAAGAAACTGAAGATTGAACACTTTCATGGCACTCTGACAGGAGTACAGGGCAGGAGTACCTATATATACAGTCGGATGCCTCCAGTGTTTGGTCTTTTTTGCAGGTTCTTGAACAGCACTCTTCCGACTTCCTGGCAGCACTCGCACTTGAGACCATAGCCATTGGCCATGGCCATGGCAAATCGTCATGGTTCAACTCGGTTTTTATTAAAATATGTCTGTGGTCTGAAGAACCACATCCCCTTTTATGACATTGCTGATGAAGCCCCTTGCTAAACCTTTTATCACTGATCTCTTAATCTTATCTCTTAATATGTTGAGTTTTGATATAAAATTAAACGAGCGTAGGCATGTGCCTAGCTCAAAAAAAAAAAAATAAAAAATAAAAATAAAGGCACTGTGACAGAAGAGGGTTTCCACAGGGTTTCTTAACACAACAGTCCTGTCCTGGACTGACAGTTGATGTTTGTTGGGGGGAATCACACACAAATGAAGTCAGCTTAGACTATTAAATTTTTAGTTCACTTTGCTTTTTTTGATATTAAAAGTGATTGAGATTGTATTATTGCAGTGTTTGTTATATTTTGCCTCTCCTTCTTCACAGCATTTGTATATTTAGCTCGTGTTCTTCACAAAATGTGCAGTTCTGAAATTTTTTGTGCAGTTTTAAGAGATGAATTATGTATTGGGGATTTTTTTGCAAAATGTAATTCACATTCTCTCACAAATGAAATTGTTGGCGAATTGTTATCGAAATATATCATTACAAAGAAGTTAAGGCACTTCTCCTCCCATATGATCCACAATGTAGCAGAAATTGTTGCCCCAACAAACCCAAGGAACGTGCATTATAGACAGGGGTTTTCTAAACAATCTCAAACAGTTAAAGAAAATTTTCCTCAGCATTTCAAGGTCTACATAGTGCAATAATCAGTTTTTTAAAAGTGCAACTTTTTTATTAACTTTATTAGGCTTTAATTAAGTCTACTTCCGGTGAAATTTTTTAAAGGCCCATCTTGGATTCGTGTTCTCTGACTCTTTTTGAGAAGATTTAATTTAAAAACCCAAGGTTACCCTCTTTGCTAGACGGTTGCGAAAAACCTGTCTATTAACTCCTCAGAAACTAAGATTGGGACTTCGGATGATGTGCAACACGTCACGTGACTTTATGGAAGCAACCTGGAAATAAATGAATTAAAAAAGGGGGGTATTACGTAGAGCAAAAGAAGACGAAGAATTGAAAGGATGCAAAGTTTTGGACATCTGCACCTGCTCAGTACCGAAAAAGGTACCAACAGGAGGAAGATTTTGGCAACTGATGTTCATAGAACGTTGAACTGAATTTTCAGCAGCAAGAAAATTTCTTTAAACGTCGAGCAGAGAATTTTTGATGACTTGCGAGTGCGTGAGACTAGCCTAGCAAACATAGCTGTGTTGGAAAAGGAAGCAATCCGCGCGCGGGGCCTAAGTACCCTACGGTAATGGACGCGTTTCACATATGATCACTAGAAACTTCCCATTTACCATCGATTTATACCCAATGCCAATCCCAAAATCTTAGTACCGATTTCTCCGCCGAAAAGTGGTACCTAGCGCAAGTACGGCCTGGTCTATTAGATATATTCAGAAATCAACCCTCAAGGAGAAAGAGTTCATTACCGATGCTTTGATCCTATGTAGCTGAATTTAGACCTTTATTTACTTAGAGGGGTAGGTATACTAACGATTACTGTAAAGTGATATTTTTTTCTGTTAGTTATGTTGTGCCACACCTGAAGAAAACTTCACCAGCCGCAACTTTCTCTATGTGGGTACTCTATTGGGTCCTATTGTAATCGCGGGATCGTTTGGGTTAGATTTTCTATTTCGAAAACGCTCTAAGCGGCTTTGAGCGATCCCCCGGTATTTCGTATAGGGTTGGTATTTCCCGATATTTGATATCCATTCGATTTCATTCCATTTCGACCCCGCGGACGCTCACATGTACCCAAGTTTCTGGAAGAACCCCCTGGGTTTCCTATGTTCCTGGTCCTTGCCCCTTGCCGACAAGAACCCCTATCAGGGCCTCAATATTGCTTGTTAAATAGATTTGCTTGCCAAAAAAGCATCCTCTGCTCTTCATACATTAGCAGTGTTTGGGGAGCTATGTTTCGTGCTTGTGTCTATGTAAACATAATAACACACTTCAATCTTTAAAAATATATCACGCAGAGATGCAAAAATTCAAGACCTTCTAATTTTGCAACGTTTTTGTTGGCCATCATTGAAATTTTCTTAGATATTTTATGTTTTCAGTTCCCGAAACTTTCATGTGACTTTCTTGGCGAAAATTTTGGAATGAAATTTTTCGGCGCATGCTCAGTCAAAGGCACTGTTACACAAACACCACGTATAAATAGATAATAATCAAAATAGACCAAACATTTGTACTGTATTATTGCAACATACGGTGAAGGGTTTATTTCGTGTTTAAACTCCCTGTCTGTGGCATTGTATGGCACGAATTCGCGCGATTATTCCTTTTATCGGATTTGTTAATAACTCAAAGTCGATTTTTTGTCCATGATTTTATTCACAGATCCCAAATATTGATTTTTGCAAAATTTACTGCATGTGCACGAACCCTCCCATATTGGAAATTAACGAAAGCCCCATCTTCCGATCCCCAGGTAGGCTTTGCATAGAGAGAAAAACTATTTCTCTGTTCGTTCATCAATCAAAAAATTGAATTGTAATAAAGAAACAATACACGCAGTGTTCATTCATAGAGACAGTCAAGTCTATCCAATAAACACGGGTTTGGGAGCCCATAATTTGCTAGCATATCTTCTGCTAGGGTATCTGCTAGCCCATCTTCTGCGAGCGTATCCTCTGCGAGCCCATCTTCTGCGAGCCCATCTTCTACGAGCCCATCTTCTGCGAGCCCATCTTCTACGAGCCCATCTTCTGCGAGCGTATCCTCTACGAGCCCATCTTCTGCGAGCCCATCTTCTACGAGCCCATCTTCTGCGAGCCCATCTTCTGCGAGCCCATCTTCTACGAGCCCATCTTCTGCGAAAAACCCATCGTCTACGGCTTCTCCCAAAGAAAAGCGGGTCAGCTGGCTTTTTGGCTTGGTCAGCTTCCTCAACTTCCGCTACATCTACGGAGAAGAGAATAGACTTTTACAAGTCAAGCTTGAAAAGTTAAGCGGGTGGGATAGAATGCGAGGTAGCTTTAGGATAGGGGACAGGGGTTGGTGTTCACTTCATGCCAGAGTTACCAATACGAAACACTCCAAAACTCGTCTGTGATTTTTAGTACAAGTCTTTTATATTTAACGGCCTTCCACGATGTCTTCTGCATGTAGGTTCCTTATAGATTGGTTCTTTATAAAAACAAGTGTATCGTTTTAGTTTCTAATATACTTTCCCAACACTCACACTCTTAGCATTGTAATAAACTTTTTGTGAACTCTCCGAATTTCTTATAAAAATTCTTGAATCTGGAGAAAAAGTATTGGGAAAGACAAACTGTAGGTCAGACAAAACCGGATATTGAAGTGAAACAACTCGATGAAATCTGAGCAAAAAAGGATGTTAAGCATAAAGAAAATAGCAAAAAATAAACCTCTTGGCTGTTCTTCCTCTTCTGTAAGGCTGTTCTCTGCAGACTCGTCTTCGTCAGCAGGATCCTGCTCTTCGGCATCTTGTTCTTTCTCTTCGGCATCTTGTTCGGTATCTTCTTCAGGGTCTTTTTCTTGCGGTTCTTCGTGTTCGGAATCTTCCTCTGAGTTTTCATCGGATTCTTCTTTAGTTGGCTCTGGTATATCATTCACATCTTTGCTGAGGGGGTCTTGATGCTTAACGTCTTTCCCGTTCTTAACCGGCTCGCCTAAAATTTAACCGAACATTAAGTTATACCGCCACAAAGAAATCGAATACTGATTAAGCGGAATACCGAGGGTGGGTGAACGTTCTCAGAAAATTAAGAAACTTTAAGACACTATGGAGGCTTGGGAGAAAACGAAGAATAACTTATTTCAAGAACAAGACATCTTATACAAATATATGGCAGAAACATAATAAAAATATATTTTTAATATATAACAATAATTATATCGCAATTCCCCCAAAATACTCAATGTAAATCTCATTTTATGTAGAAATTTACGATTTCAAGCCTCAACTCGGACCAGGGTATCGTTATACACGAATCGCGTACGGCGACAGCTTGACCCAGTTGGGTCCTTTGAACAGTGTTTTTCACCGTGTTGCTTTTAATCTCATAGCCTGATCTTGACCTATTTGCTGATCTTATTCATCGGCGAACGAAATTTGGGTAGGATAGCAAATTTTTCTTTCAATTTATTGGAAATTCTTAAAACCTATAAGAAACGGCTAGTACTAAATTAGGATATAGAATTTGAATTTGTATAGTAATTAAGAAACTTTCACTTAGCTTACCACTGATACAAAGTGCTAGTCCTAAAAGGACAGCAAAAAGAACAAAAGCTCTCATTTCAAATTCTTCCTCTGCCTGAATACTGCATAAGAAAGAGAAAAGATGCATGAGCATAAGCACAAGAGGAATGAGCATAGCTGAAACTTGGCATTTTGGGGTGTAGGCAAGAACCTTTCATTATACCAATTGTTGTATACCCGTATATTAGGGTCATTTAAGCTTCCTGGGAACATGGAAACATGGCCAAAATTAAAAGCGAACAAGTGAACATCAGGAAACGGGGACCGATCCGCATGATAATCTGTCTGAAAAATAATCCCACAAAACTCCAGGGAACAAAGGGATATTCTCAAGTGAACTGAGGAACATGTAACCCATCCCCCCCCCCCTTCAAAACGACCCTAATATGTTGGAGAACATAACTTCTTATAAAAACATTAGTGCACCGGTTTGAACCATCGTGACAACCTGAATCTTAGAAATGAATTTTATCCTTAAGAATTAATATTCTTTTTGTCAAAATTTGAAGACCACTGGAAAAATCATGGTTAGAAAAGGCCGGCTAGTAGTAGTTACTTACAGATAGTCTTAGAAAAAAATTTAGATTACTATATGTAAATTAAAACATCTTGGTGAAAATCGGACTAAGAAGAAGTTAAATTTGAAAATACTAAGTAGCTAATTGTTTTAGTACAGTGCAGAAAACAAAAACAAGATAGTACCTTTTCTCGTCAGATGTCGACGATAGTCCCTGATGATTCCACCAGATCAGCCGATCTGTTCTGAAGCACCAAGGCCCATTGCATGGCTTTATATACACAGCTACTGTTATAATTATGCAAGTTTCATAGTTTCGAAAGGGAACAGAATAACCACAAGCTAATCTGTAGCTTAATGTTAAATTCATTTCTCGTTTGTTAAAAATTTTTCAAGGGTCGAAAAGAAGTTTTGATTGAGAAGTAGAAGAGATGGTAGGTGAATGTTTCAAAAAATAACGTACAGTATGACAACTTACAGAATACAGAATGAATTTTTGACCCTGCCATAATCTTGAATCCAATATACTCTTTCTTTATTAGAACACACTAAAAAATAAGAACAACGAGGCTCAATCCCGGCTTGATTTGCCAAACAATAAGAAGTAAGAACATGTCCAGTCTCAGAGGAACATTAGGAGCAACGAAAGTTGTTTTTTAAAGATTTCATCTAGTGTTCACAAAACAGAAGAATGCAATTACTAAATATTGAAGATATATGCAAAACTGTTAATTGTTGTTCGTAGAAGCAATTTATTGCGTGCAGTTGTAGAAAAATCAATGTTGAAATAAGAACACAATTAAGACATAGTCGTGATTAAGAACACTGAGGCCTCGAATAATTAAAAAATAAGAATATCGAGCCTCGGCAAAAGTTATCTGGCTCTTATTAAAAAGATTGTACAACCTTCAGGTAAGCTCAAAACAGTATTAAAAGAGACCCTCATAAGACAGACAGCGCGTGAATATGCAGCGATCAAGATCTTGAGATTGAGGAAGGACGACCTAATTAGGTCTTGCATTTGACGATCGTGAGACTCAGGAACATTATATTATATATCTCCGAACATCCCATATCCCCAACAATTTTCTAGTCATAGCCCTAATCCCCATGTTCTTTTTCTTAGAATATCTTGCAAATCCTTTATTTACTAGCCCTTACCGAGGCGCGGGCTTTTGCGCTCCGCCGGTCTGTTTAGACCTCTGCCTTGCAACCGTTGTTTATGAACGGGGTGATTCTAAAGAATCTATCAGTTTGATTACGGAACAAGATCACTGCTAGAAAAGTATGAGACAAAACTGTTGCAGTGATGTTTTACGTTGCCTTGATTGGCGTCTCCAATTTATATATCGCCAACTCGGACCCTTAAATGAAGAACTTTGCATGAGATATCCGATATAGTACACACTTTTTTTTCATTAAGCAACTGGACTTTTGTCCAGCCCTCAAGAGTTGCTTAATATGTCTAGTATTTCAGCCCTCGCTGAATGACTGGTACCCCCTTAACCCTACACAGGCTGGGGGGCATGGGTCCGCGGGTAGAATCTTGCCAGCATAATTTCAAAACCACTGAGAGTTAGTCAATGAAACTCATCTAGTTTCCTAAAATCTGTTCAGGATTATACAAGTGCAGAATTTTTTTGTTGCTGTAATGTAACTGTGTTTTTAATTACTTTCGTGTTTTAGTATTCATTAATTGATTTGGTTTTTACTTTCGTTTCTGTAAATTGTCGTGATTTCAATGTTTGCGTGCAGTTCTCGTGTTAGTGTAAGTAACTTCCTTTCCGGGAAATGTGTGTTCTTTTGTCATTGTTTGTCAACATGTTGTGTGATGTATCGCGGTGTTGTCTAATTAGTCAGTGTTATATATTTGTGTGTAATCATATTTTAGTTTAGTCTTCGTCTTGATTGGAATCTTAAAACATCTTAAGTTATAAAGCTGCAGTCTTTGTTAGCTTATGCCTTAGGCCCTTAGCGTGCTCTTTCTTCCCTTCGCGCTATCCAAAGAACCCACACGCAACATTGCGGTGCACTCATTTTGATGAGTCAATGTATTCGACATGATAGTCACCACTTATCATGACAAGCCTTTGATATTTAGTTGGGCAACGTTTCGGGAGAGATCCGTCTCCAATCATCGGGCAATGAGAAATGTGGTTTCTTGCCTATTTATTGCAAAGGTCGGATCGAAAGGTGTGAAATTAACCGGACCTGCGAGGAAGCTCGGAATTTTTGGCGCTCAATTTCTAAAATTTGTGGCGCCAAAATTGCGTTCAGTGCAACTTTGATGTTATTCAACCAGATTTCTGGGATTGAGTAAGATACTTGATTGATACAAGGAGTTGATAGAACTGAGTGAATGCTTTCTTTAACAAGTCTGTTTTTCCAGTTCTTATCTTCATCAATCACTGAAATGTTATCCCAATCCATCTGGTGTTTTTCCGTCCAACAATGATTGGCAAGATCACTTTTGTCAGTTCGACCATGGGTCACATTCGATTTATGTTCTTTGAGCCTAGTTCCTGTCTCTCTTTTCGATTGTCCTATATATGATTTAGGACAATCTCTACATGGTATTTTGTATACCACGTTTGATTTTTCAAGATCGTCAACTTTGTCTTTTGGCCTTGAAAGCGACTTTTTAAGTGTATTAAGGGAATAAAAGTACACCTTATATTTTGTTTAGACAAAGATCGACGGATTTTCTCACTTGTCCCTCTGATGTATGGCAGGTTCATAGAACATTTAGGCTCCTCTTTGTCAGCCTCAGTATTCTGTCTGGGCTTTGAGATTTTTCTCGTGACCTTGCGTATGTCTTCTTGTTTATATTCATTGGCCTTTAGAACGCTTGAGATCCTTTTGTACTCATTATCTAGATCATCAAGATTGCTCGTGATAGATTTTGCTCTGTTGAAGAGAGAAGATATGACACTGTTTTTGACACTGTCTAAGTGATGCGAGTTCGCATTAAGGTATTGGTCAGTGTGAGTGGGCTTCCTGTACACTGATACGCTTAGACTTTTATTGGCATTCCTTTGAATCTCAGTGTCAAGGAAGGCTAGTTTTCCATCATTCTCTACCTCTGTAGTGAATTTCAATTTCACATGTAGGGAATTGATGTGCTTATAGAAATCTTCCATCTTGTCCCTCTTCATAATCACGAACACATCATCTACATATCTCTCCCATACTTTTGGTTTCTCAATGTATGAATCAAGGGCAAGAGATTCTTTTTCTTGCATAAAGATCTCAGCAACAACAGAAGAGGCAGGTTTTCCCATTGCTACTCCATCTGTTTGCGAGATAAACTTCCCATTGAATTTGAACCAAGTGGTAGTTAAGTCGAATTCTATCATTTCAATCAACTTATCCACAGGTATAGGAGTTTTTTTGTTTAGATCTCTGTCTTTTCGGAGTAAATCACTTATGATTCTCAAAGAGTCCTTAATAGGCACGTTGGTGTATAGCGAGGTGACATCGAAAGATATCATCATTTCATCGTCTTCTATCTCAACATTACGGATGAATTCCGAAAATTCTTTTGAGCTCTTTGCATGTCCCCTTTTCTTGATGTAGTGTTTCAAGATTTCCGCAATATACTTTGAGAGGTTTTCTAGTGGTGTATCACTACAGGAAACTATAGGTCTGATAGGAAAACCCTCTTTGTGTATTTTGGGAAGTCCATAGAAACGTGGAGCATGAGAATCAGAAGGTTTGATCTTCCGATATGTTTCATCTGAAATTATTTTCATGTCATGCAAGCTTTTAATAAGCTTCAGACCTTGGCGCTTAATTTTGTTAGTTGGATCGCATTTCAGATATTCATAAGGGCCATTGTAATGGACAAATTATGAATTATGCGGGATTCTGCGTGTTTTATCTTTACTGTGCTTTAAATAATTTATCTGGACTCCCTGTTTAATTTATTCAAGTAATTTCTTTTGTATTCCCTGTTTGTAATTTTATTTCCGCTTTGGTGTGCACACGTGCGTAAAATTTTAAGTATAAAAGGCCATGCCATCTGTTCATTTATCAGTTGGTTCGGATGCAGTGCAGATGGCTGGTCTCACAAGATGATTTAGGACATTGGTGCAAGGACTAACAGATTGTAAGTTTTGCCTTTCTAATTAATTTATTTTCTTAATTTCTTTGCTAATTTGATATTTACTTGCTGTTACTTTGCTGTAGTATTTTGCTGTTTATTTATTTTTTGTTACTCGTAATAAGACTTTGTTAAAATTGTATTTTGTTTACAGTGAACCACCATAAATGCATTGCCAGAATTTCGTGTTTCTTTGTGTGTGATCTGGGGCAAAGGCGCATTTGGATTTAAAGTCCTTACATAGTTCAAATCTATTGAAGATGTCACAAGAGAGTGTGGACAGCCAGTCGTTGTTGGAGCCAATCGCAGAAGACCGGAATGTACCTTCGGAACGTGGAGCAGTGCAACTCGAAAATATGAAGACCCTGAAGAGACGAAGAAGCCATGCGAAGGGTGAATTGACGAAGGCCATCAATCATGTCGTAGCTGAACTGACAATCGGTGGAGATATTTGTGAGATTTCAGACAGGGAAAGCCGAATGTCCAAAGCGTTTGAAGAGTTCAAGAGATTGTGCGATGAGTACAGCAAATTTCTGAAAGATGAAGAGGACATAGAGGAATGCTTGATGTATTTTCAAGATGCAGAAAGGAGATTTTCAGAAGTGAGGGAGAGGATAACAGTATGGTGCCAGTCCAAAGTCCAATCTAGGAGTGAATAACAACATCCTGTGGAATCCGCAGGTATGGTGAATTCGGATTATTTACGTTACAGCTCATCCAAACAGTCCAGCAGATCCAGAAGATCAAGTAAAATGGGGACTGAAAGCAGAAGACTGAATAACCAAGCGCGGTTGGCAAGTCTGCAGGCAGAAGTATCCTTTCTTGTTAAACACGAGCAGATAGCGAGTGAAGAATTGAGGCTAAATCAGATGAAAGAGAAGTTGAAGTTGGAAACGCAAATGGCTAAGATTTCCGCAGAGGAGAAGGTTTTCACAGATTTCGAAACCAGAAGACAGATAACAACAGAAGATATACTGTTTAGTGTACCCCATGTATCAACAAGCACTCCCCCCCTGAAGAAAACTTATGAATCGATTGCACGTCCGTTGGAATCAGTGATTGCGAATTATGAAGCAGAACCAGGTACTCGTATGAATCCCCAGAGTACTGCGATTGAAGACTTTCAGATGAATCCACATGCTTCACCGTGGAACGTATTCCTCAGCCTGACTTTTCCTTGAAGAAGGACAAATCTGCCGTATCAGTATCTGATGTCGAGTATCTGCGAAGCATGAAGAAATTAGCCACAGCTACCCTCTTGCCAAGGACAGAGCTACGAAGCTTTGATGGTAATCCACTCAACTATTATCTGTTTGTCCGTTCGTTTGAAAGCAATGTGGAAATGGGAACTGATGACTATGGAAAACGCTTGCAACTTCTCATCCAGTTTTGTTCTGGTAAAGCTCGAAATTCGATTGAAAACTGTATTTTGTTGGAACCTAGAGATGGATATGCAAAGGCAAAGGCGATACTAGCTGAAAGATTTGGCAATCCGTATGTCGTTGCAAATTCCTGGATAAAGAAAGTGTGTGATGGTTCGCAGATAAAGCCTGGCGACAGAGAAGGTCTACAGGAATTGGCTGACGAGTTGGAAAGCTGTGAAATTACTTTAAAAGCTACAAAAAGATTGACACAATTAAACAATGAAGACCGACTGTTGAAGATTCTAGAACGATGCCCTATCTACGTGAAATCCAGATGGCAGTCACGCGTCCAAGACATACGTTTGCAGCGACGAGACCCGACGATTACTGATGTGAGGATGATGATAAGAACGGTGGCAAACGAAAAGAATGACCCGGTATACGGTGGCATCACGGACAATCCAGGAAGAGATACAGCGGTGATGATGTGCTGGGTGCACTTTTGAATATAGTCCGAGCTGTTGAGAAGAACAGTCGCTCGCCCCTTATCAGCAGATAGGATCTTAATGCTATTATCTTTCCTTAGATCACTCAAAGCCTTCCTTTCTTTTCTAGAAATGTTATCTTTAGGAAGAGCAGAATTTGTTAGGATGGTGCATATTTCTGCTCTCACGCAGGCTCCATCACTTACCGACATGGTATCTGTTTTTTCGAGATAATCTAGTTTTCCTTCCACTTCTGCTATTATATCCTTTTTGGGGATATAAGTGGGCGCAAGACCGAAGTTCAAACCTCGGGACAGAAGAGATTTTTCGGATGATGAGAGATCTTTGCTGGATAGGTTAATGATCCAGCGGTTTTTGTCTACCTCTATGCCATTGTCATTATTGGTAGTGTTATTTCTTTAAAGAAGGTTGTTGTATTTTCTCACATGTCTTTCCCTTATTTGAGACATTGTCTTATCACAACGGGCCTTCTGAATTGATTGCACTCTTTCAAAATGTTCAGTTGAGAGAGTTCGTTTAATTTCCACTTCGAGATCGTTTATTGAAGTCTTAATTCGATCTCTAATGCCGTGGTTCGATCGAATGTGACCCATGGTCGAACTGACAAAAGTGATCTTGCCAATCATTGTTGGACGGAAAAACACCAGATGGATTGGGATAACATTTCAGTGATTGATGAAGATAAGAACTGGAAAAACAGACTTGTCAAAGAGAGCATTCACTCAGTTCTATCAACTCCTTGTATCAATCAAGTATCTTACTCAATCCCAGAAATCTGGTTGAATAACATCAAAAGTTGCACTGAACGCAATTTTGGCGCCACAAATTTTAGAAATTGAGCGCCAAAAAATTCTGAGCTTCCTCGCAGGTCCGGTTAATTTCACACCTTTCGATCCGACCTTTGCAATAAATAGGCAAGAAACCACATTTCTCATTGCCCGATGATGGGAGACGGATCTCTCCCGAAACGTTGCCCAACTAAATATCAAAGGCTTGTCATGATAAGTGGTGACTATCATGTCGAATACAGTGTCAGAAACAGCCTTGATAAGTCCGAATATATTTACTCTGTTGAAGATTGCTACTATATACCACAAAATGGTCTGTGATATAGGTGCATTGCATATTAACATTGCTTCATGCAATATATAAACTATATACTATTTAAAAATTTTGCCATTCAGATAACAACAGAAGGTCAGCGGCATTTGGGGGCAGCTCTTGGAACAAAAAGCTTTAAAGAAAAATATGTGGGAGATAAAGTCAAAAACTGGATTAAAGAGTTAGAGAATTTATGTAGCATTGCCGAAACCCAGCCTCAAGCTGCATACAGTGCATATATACATGGGTACAAACATAAATTCACTTATTACATCAGAACGATTCCGGACATTGACCTCCTATTGAGACCCCTTTTGGAATACATATTTGACAAGCTCATACCAACAATATTTGGATGCGACATCCCCCCAGATCTTGAGGACATTTTCAGCATGCCTACACGTCTTGGAGGTTTGGGAGTAGGAAACATAGTGGAAGAATCAACGAGGGAGTTCCAAGCATCGAAAATGATTAGTGCCCCATTAGCAGCCTTGATAGTCCAAAAAAGAATGTGCGAAATACCAGACTCAAATAAGACAGATCAAATTGTTAAAAACTGTAAGATTGAAAGAATTATACAGGGGAAGAACAGGGCTACTGAAATTGAAAACGAAATATCACCCTCCTTAAAAAAAACAATATCTTTAGCTAAAGATAAAGGTGCTTCTAATTGGCTGGTGGCGCTCCCTTTGGAGGAAGAGGGGTATGTCTTGAACAAAGAAGAATTTCGGGACGCTCTCTATCTGAGATATGACTTTCCTCTGCAAAATTTGCCAAGCAAATGCCCATGTAATCAGCCTTTTAATGTACCACACGCCATGACATGCAAAAAAGGAGGTTTCATACATATAAGACACAACGATTTGAGAAACTTTGAAGCTGAACTGTTAAATGAAATCTGCAGAAACGTAGCCATAGAACCGAGGCTTTTGCCACTTTCAGGTGAAGTGTTATCATTATCGTCTTCCAATACTGAGGATAACGCTCGCCTGGATATTAAAGCTCGAGGTTTCTTCAGGGAAGGGCAAACGGCCTATTTTGATGTTCGCGTAGCGAATCTTCGAGCTCCATCGTACGAAAACAAGGCAACAGAAACCGTTTTGAAAAATGCTGAAAAAGAAAAGAAACGTTCATATAACCAAAGAATAATTGAAGTGGAGCATGGCTCGTTTACCCCCTTGGTATTCGGATCAAATGGAGCAATGTCAAAAGAATGCACAACTTTTCATAAAAAACTGGCAGCCAAAATCGCAGAGAAACGAGGGAAGAAATATAATGAAATCATTTCGGACATTAGAACTAAAATTTCTTTTAAACTACTTAAATCTATGATTTTATGTATCCGAGGATCTAGGACAGTCTTTTAAATTTGAACGCTATTTTAACGCTTTTTTTTTATTTATTTTAACTTTTTACATATTTGCCCTTTTATGTTTTTATGGTATATTATAATCGATTTTTATTGAGAATGAAATGAAAAAAAAAAAAAAAAAAAATATATAAACTGTAGAAGGCTGTGTGACCTCAAAATGACGTCGTGAAATTTTTTTCGTTTTCAAGCATGATTTTGAAAATTGCATGCATCATCAGAATGTGGTCACGTGACAGCCCGAAATTCGAATTTCAAAATAGACAGAACATGCTGTTGCACGATCCTGCCAAGTTTCATTACCTCGGGCCCAACGCCCCCCCCCCCGTTCCCAGCGATATATGATTCAAATAGCCAAGCATTTGTAGATTTATATCTTCTATTTTGGCTCTTTGCTGGCTTTTAAATGTAATCGTCAAGTTTGCAAAGATTTAGAGTATAAAAGTAGAAAGCTATTTCACCAAAAAGAGAAATGATAAATGAGAAATTAATCCGTAACTCTTAACGCAAAATTAATCTAGGACTATTTTTTGGCAGTTTGCATGTCAAGTCATTTTATTTTCTGGGTCGAAATTTTTGGGTCATTTTATTTTTTGGGCTGTTGAAATCTTCTGACGAGCATCCCTGTCAAAGAAGTGATTGTGTACCCCCCCCTGGGTTTATACCAAAACTCCACAAAAATATTCCATAAACCATGTCGCTTAAGAATAATTTAAGAATATTTTAAGCTAAAAAGCGAGAAATTTTATTTAAGAATAATCATGGCTCAGCAAAGGTATTCGTTTAAAAAAGTGTGTAGGAGTGCATAAATATGTGATACTGTAGAAATGATGTCATTAAATTAATAGTTCGCCATAATCCTTATTCTATTGTCATTATCCCTAGACTTATTGCGTTATGGGATGGGGTTGCTTCACCTTTGCTTCTTCCCAATCGAAACACATCTTTGTCAAAAAAAAAACAAAGCCCCTTTCCCATCTGAAACCAGTGGAGTCTATTCTGTGATAATACCACACTTACCTTTCAGAACCTTTTATTTCAAGTATAAGTTTATTTATTCCTGAGTTTGATGGATTGAAAGTCTTTTTTCACTCGTGTACCTGCCATGGGGGGATACTTAATGTATTTTGGGTACTGGGGACGTGCCGCCCAAAAGGTAATCGTAAAGGGCAGGTGCTGATCTAGAATTTTCCCTCCCAAATGAGACCCGTCTTTAGAAAAAATTGGCGAAAAGTATAATCTAAAATGTAAACAATACACTGAAAAACATTTAAGTTTGTCAAAATGACCCACTCTTGCAAAATATCCCTTTTGACAGCAGGCTTTAGAAAAAGTACCTTCATGCGATGCCCGGTGCTAGAAAAAAGTAGCTAAATCGATACCCGGGAAGAAGTGCACATCCCGTCAAAAAAAGTTACTAAGTACCCCCCCCCCCCCGGGACGTTTCGGGTACATATTTCCAGGAATTTTGTTATAAATATTGGTAGGCATTTTTGTTTTTCGGGTGGCACAATCCTATCCGAAACTTCAAGTACCCCCCCCCCCTGTTGTACCAGCTACACGGTTTATGTGAGGTTTTTTGGGGTTAGTATTGAAACTTTCATGACATAAGAATACATGTTAATTATGAAAAAGAAAAATTAGTGAATATAAGTTAAGCTAAAATAGAGGCCAAAGGATCTGAGCAATGTTTTTTCCGTATACAATCTATTAAGACTGAGATTTTTCCTTTATTTTGAAACATTTTGTTAAATAAGAAGATTCTAAATGGAAGCATTTTGTGTCTTCTTGTCAGAGTAACCAAACAAACTTATTCCTCGTACTTAAGTGATTAAGAGAAGGGAAATTTTCTTCAATTTTCTTTTGAAATGCTTTTTGTTCTGTCTCAAATAACGGTATTATTCAAAATGGCAGTTGTACCGCTAGAGGAGTTGTCGGCCGTTGGCTGGACTAATTTTTTCGCAACGATGATACCCTTGAGGCTTGAGTAGGCAAATTTCTAGAAAAATGGAACCTTTGGCTAGAAACTTTGAAAAATAAAACCCTTGGCTACATTCCTTTCCAAGTCAGCATGTATCTCAAAGCTGTAGTTAGTAGTCGTAACTTTCAAAGGTCGATTTGTTTCTTTTTGCTTGTTATCAGTAGAGATTGGCAGGATCAAATTCGCTAAAGTATACCCTTGGCAAACTAAGTCCGAAAAAGTATACCTTGAGCGCGGCATGTTCTTTTGCCATGGAATACTTTCACCCTCCCCTTCCGTGAATACTGCACTGACAAATGGTAACTGGCCGAATCCGGTCACTGGAGAGAGGACATTGTGTTTGATGGGGGTCAATTGGATCCTAAGGTTCTAGGGTGAGAAATACCCTAAAAGAATACCTTGAGGCATTAAAAAATTCCAAACTAGTGGAAGTTCTAGATATTCCAGACAAAGTGGCACCCTAGACCGGAGTTTATTTCTGTGTGTATATGTTGTGTATATCAAGGGTACCTTCTCTTAATATTTTTGTACAATAGTGAACTATTGACACTAACAAAAACTCTAGAAAACCAAATTGATAGTTTTCACAGACGAATACTGCGTTCACACGTCCTAAATATTAGATGGCCGAAAATCGTAAAAAATGAAGATGTATATGTAAAAACGAAAGTAGAGCAAGGGAGCACTAAAATCGAAAAGAAACGCATGGAATGGTTTGGTAACTTGATGAGGTTAGACGAAAACACACCTGCACGAAAAGCATTAGAAGTGGCATTGATAAAATCGAAAAGACCAAGGGGAAGACCTAAACTTACGTGGATTGAACTGATAAGAAAACAATTGCAGGCAAACAATTTGACGTGGGAAGAAGCAAGTGAACTAGCAAAGGATCGCAAGGAATGGAGAGATATTTTGCAACGATAGGATGGCGGAGTGGTAGCATGTTAACTCTGTGACATCACTTCTGCAGTCCTATGAGATGTCACTTTTAAATAACGTTGTGTGGCTCTGTCACGTCATATCGTTAATGTATATATATATATATATGTTGTTTTTATTCAATTTTCCTTGCTAGTTTTCAAATCAGGTTTCTTTCGTTCATATCTGATGAAAAGCAAGAGATAATTGCAAGAAATGAACCAGGAAAGATTGAGAAACAACTCAAAGTTTACGAAACAAAACTGAATGAATATCAAAGTTTAAAATTGCAAGTTTTAGAAATATAGATTGAGGACGATAAAAGCCAGACGAGATCAAAAAATGGAGGTCAGAGACGGATAATAACCTAAAAATTTCAGCCTTGCATTTAAAAATTGAACGATGTACTAGCAGACTTCAAAGAGAAATTTAAACAAGAGGAAGAAGATCAAATCAAGCTTTCTAATCAACGTCAACATGAATTAAATATTCAGCTGGAGAATCTAAAGTTCATTGAAAGATTAGAGTTAGAAAAGCATCTAGAAGATGTCATGGAAAAACCTCGGAATTCATCAGGGGAGCCTAATCATGCAAAGCTTCCATAACTTCAGATCAGCAAGTTTAAAGGCACCCACGTTGACTTGTTCCGTTTCTGGAACCAATTTGAGACAGAATTTGATAGAAAGCAAATTAATCTTGTCGCTAACTTCAACTGCCTGGAAGAATTTTTTGATCCAAAGGCACGTTTACTCATTGATATTCTTATGCTTATGATTATGGTTATGGTTATTCTTATGCTTATGAATATGATTATGGTTTTTTGACAAAGCTTTTTCTTAGCTAAGTTTCGAAATGAAGAAAATCGTTAAGGTAAAACAAGAAATGATAAAGGATAACTGACCTGTATTCCAATGTTTCTTGCGAGGTTTCTTGTGTTCATATTTGCGCATGCAGTTTTTGAAACGACAGTCATCCTTCTTTGCTGCAAAGTGTGATGCATGTCCCCTTGGTGCTGAATCTTCCCCCATCCTGAAAAATAAGTGAAACGATGTCTTCTAGTGTCTATCTAGATACACGTTTGTTTATAAGGAAAACCTTTGCAGACCTTTCGAGGCACAGGCGAAAACTAAGAATAACTTTTTTAAGAAGAAGAAAGCGACGCAAAAATCAATGAATTTGACGTGAAAATTAGTATTGAAACACATTTCATGATAAGGAACAATGTAGGGAACTTTCAAGCTCATTTTGTCAGAAATTAAGGAACTTTAATCTGAACCCAGATCAAAGGTTCCTTATTAAAAAATGTAAAAATACGAACCTACGAAGAGCATTACACAAGATTGGTAAAATTAATAGCTTACCAGTAATGTGGCATTCTGTACCAACAGGAACATTTTGATCTTGATTTGGAAGACAAACTGGCTTGACGTATTTGCCAAAAGTAACAGGAGTTTTCAGCTTCATCAGAGCAATGTCATTGTTGATTATCCTCTGGGAATACCTTGGATGTGTTATGATTTTCTCAACTTCAATGTCTTGATGTTGACCGTCACTTGTCGTTGATGTAGTTTGCCCTCCGACTCTGAAAATCGATTTAATTCTACATTTAAAGTATTGAAAATATTTAAATTTTAGCTTTTCCACGTTATTCTTTACATCCAAAATACAAATAAGCTTGAAATTTATCTCATGTTTTGCAAGTAATTTTGTTGCTGATTTCTGTCAACCTTCATTCTGATTGTTTCGAAAATTCCTGATTGTAACTTAATCTCTGGTTATTTTTATAGGCCTATCTTTAGTTCAAATTCTGCAGAAGGATGTTTCCCACGAAAGAAAGTTGTGGTCGAAATTACTAATGCGCGCAAAGTTTTCGTGTTAAGTTGGATCACACTATCATCTTTGGATAGAATGACTTTCACAATTGTAGGGGGAAGGTTGATGAATCAGATTTAATAAATCCATTCCATTCCAACCCACCACAGTAGTGATTATCCACCACAGTACTTAGAAACTACCACCAGAGTACGCAGAAAGTACCACCACAGTAGTGATTATCCACCACAGTAGTGATTACAGATTCGCTTGCGTGAGTCAGTAACTCAGTTTTCGCGTGCGTGAGCTTCAAAGTTGCTGTTGTTGTTACGTAGCTCAGTTGATTAATTTAATTAAACTCCCCCCAACTTCAGGAACTTCGCGGCACGACGCGCGAAATTTCAATTTCAATTCAATTTCATTAGTTCAACACTCGGTTCAGCAGGAAAGAAAGGACAGGATCTTGTTAGCTCTGGTTTGTCACAAGTTTATAAAAGAACAGGTGAGTCAACTTTGTTTTCTTTTACCTAAGCTAAAGCATTTATAAGTTACCTACTTCTCAAAAGCTATGTTGTGAATAGGCCTATTCAAAGTTTAGACATGTTGGCTCTCCCGTACCTTTAAATTGACTAACAACAACAAATATAAGGGTTTCTATACTTTCACTTTTTACTTTTTGGAATTAGAACTGAAGTTTCAGAAATTTCGGAGAGTACTGCAAGAATTGGTGAATCATCATTTTATGAATGAATATTGTTAATTTTAGTGGTTTTCCGATTTTGAGAGTTGCAGGTAGCTCGTATTGATATGCGAGTGCTTGACATTGACTATAAAGTCGACGCTTTTCGTTTCAAATGAGTCATTGCTGGTTTTTGTGTTTTCACAACTAAAACTTTTGACAAAGCAAGCAATTTAGCTAAAATCTAAAGCTTCCTGTGTACTTTCAAGAACAAACATGTATGATTAACTTGGATGTCAAATATAAGATTTGGTGCAGAAATTCTATATCAACAAACAATGTTGCAAGATTGTGCAGGAAAAGAAAGATGTTTTTGTGTATATTGTTTGATTGTTTGATGCTGTAAATAGGCAGTCAGCTGTAGCAGAAGAAATCACTCAGACATGATTGCTCATACTGCATATTAAAATACAAAATGCATATATCAATACAAGGCTTCATTTTCCAAATTTATATATCCAGTTTAATCGGACCTGTGACATCTCAAACAAGCATAGAAAGTGCTTGCTATGAAAAGAATGGCAAGGCAAAGACTTGTATGACATACCCCAAAAATATAGCATTCAACAGAAAAGTCACTGCTACAAATACTTGTGGAACACCAAGTGAATTATTCTGTCAGATTGGTGCTGACAAAGATAAATGCAAAACTTGTGATGCCAGCAACCCAGCTAATAGCCATCCTGCTGAATATATGGTTGATTTGTACAATCCATCAAACATAACTTGGTGGCAATCTCAGAGTTGGTGGCAGACCAACAAACAAGAAACAACCAAGTTGTTTGAGCCTTTGAAAGTGAATGTTACAGTCAATTTCAATAAGCTGTATCTTATCACAGGAAGCATTAGGGTTACATTCTTTACTGTCAGACCAAAAAGAATGATTATATCTCGATCTAGTGACTATGGAAAAACCTGGAAGATATATCAATACTTTGCAAAAAGTTGTCTCTCTGCGTATAATCTTGCTGCAGACCCTGTTATCAATTCTGACAACAAATACAAGGCAACATGTACTCAGAAATTTAGTAGTGAAATTCCATATGCTGGGGGATCTGTTGTTTTTGATCCTAGAATTATCAGATATACAGTTAGTGAATATTTGAACATTGATGTGCAGCAGTATCTTGCAGCAACAGATGTCAGATTTTCACTTGAATATCCAGGTACAGATGGGCGAGAGTATATAAATAGCACAGATACATTAAGCCAATACTACTATGCTATTTCAGATGTCATCATTGATGGAAGATGTGACTGCAATGGTCATGCAGAATATTGTGACAAGAAAAATGAAACAGAAGTTTGTGACTGTAAACACTTTACAACTGGCCAAGATTGCCAAGTCTGTTTGCCTCTCTATAATAACAGACCATGGATGGCTGGAAATGCAACAAGTGCAAATGAATGTGAAAGTAAGTTTTTCAGAACCTGAAATCCTTCTTTCCTTAAGAGTGTTTTTTATTGCTTTCTATGAAATTCTAATTATCAAGAATGAAATTCTAATTATCACAGTTTTTCCTAAAACTAGTCAACAAGTCTGCTTTGAAAAAGCATTCTTGTTTTCTTCCTGTACAGAGTAGGCTGTCTTTCAAAAATGGTGGGCCATTGATTTCTGTGGGCTGTTCTGGAGCAGGATCCATATTTTGTATATGGTTTAAAAGGCTAGTTTGTGGCACTGGCAAGTCATTAACTTTTCATAAATATGAGCAGTGAGTGCAGTCCTATGTTATGTCTAGTTCTAACTGCATATGAATTTACCATTCCAAATTTCATACTGGTCTAGTACTCTAAAACAGAAACCTTCTGTGAGTTATCACAAATTGCC